>AJFK01000482.1:0-23740 GCA_000467715.1 Hysterium pulicare CBS 123377
GTTCTCTCACGCAGCATGGGAAATCATGGAGATGTTGATGGAGGATGAAAAAGCGAAGAAAAATCAAAGTCTACTGCTTTCGACTCCGGCGACTCCGACGACTCCGACGACTTCAACGACGGTGGAGATTGATGACGAGAGGGCGAAGAAAGCTGAATCTGATCTTCGTAAAGCGAGCTCTGATTCCACGTGTCGGGCGTCCCACGAACCTCAACCCGGTTCCAGCGTTGTGCGAAAGAGTTCTGCGCCTGTATCGCCCGCCGATAGCACATCCTCTGGGCCAACGGAAAGGTATGAAGATGGCGATTCGGGACTCCACTCAAGAGGCAAATCATCTAAGAATTCATCAGCTCTTCCCAGCGCCACCCCGCCGCTCGAACAGCGTGTATGGGAAGCTCAATCCTGCACGCAGAAAGCTGAGAACGACTCCGAATCCTTTTACCAGAGCACATCACAAAGAATCCATTTCCAGAATGTAGATTACAAGGCGAAGAAAGTCGAGCGTCGCGCAAAAAGCTTGGCTGAGAAAGACAGGGTATTGAGAGAGGGTGATGGGTCGAATTTTGACGAGACGCCGAGGAGAAGGAGTACGGGAGATAGGCAGGAGGAGCTGAGACGACGATGGTTAGAAGAGAACAGTGAATGGGTGGAGGTTGCAGAGAGTCGTTATATGTCTATGGCGGAAGTTTTGCATGGGAAAAGAGTGGTGAAAGTGGCATCATATGATGTTTTCGTTGACGAGAAGGCGAAGGGATTCTTGGGCGATGAGCCATTGTGAGATGGCTAAACGCTAAAATTTCAGTTCGGTTCGCAGTTCAATTCGGTTATGCAGCCTCTTTTGAGGAAATGCCGCGTGGGTTGATGTTTGGGTATTGTTGTGGCCATCGGCGCTGGACTCTGAGACCTGGGGTTGTGGCGTAGTCTTTGTGAGCCAGCTATTGTTATTTCGTCAGAATCTCCCGAAATGACTTGCATTGCTTGTACTGCTTGGGTATCTTCGTGTGTGCTACCGCCATCGCTTTCGGAGATAGCGCGGCGCAAGTTTTCCTAAATCCATGATATATTCCACATCAAACTCAAAACACCGCTCCACCAATGATGAATACCCTCTCTTCCTCTCGCCGCACCCACTGTATGACTTTATTGGCAGCCTGCGCGAGTGCGGCGCGAGACGTGGTTACGGGCGCTACACAATAGAGCTCAAACAATGGCGTCGTCCACGCGAGGGCGATGTTAGTCGTAGACGTGGAGTGATGGATCTTCAGCTGTGTAGGCTTGGTATGTAGGTGTGCATGGAGGGCCTGATACAGATTCATCAATCTAGGGAAGCAAGTTAGCTTTGGTTGCAAGATATATCAGCAACTGCGGAAGTAGTTAGGTGTGGTCCGCGTCTAGGGAAGCAACGTATCCGATGCTGAGTACGCAGACGGGCAATAGTCATGTATGTTTGCCAAAGCATCCTAACACGTACCGTCTTCGACTCAATGTAGTGCTGAAATGTGGTTCAAAAGAGGGCATCGTAAATTGGACGTTGCCACGTGACTTGTACAAGAAATGGCGTAGAGGAGATCCGGGTACAATGTCCGTGCAACTCGGGCGGCCCTGTCTTACTGCCGCACGAATCAATTCAATACTAGAGTTCTTTTGCAGTTGCTGTATGGAACATGTCAGTCCGACCGATTCATCGGGAAGCGGAGTTATCGGTGTTAATGTCTCACCTCAACGAGATTGTCTCGCGTTTCGCGTAGTTCAAAAAACCCCTCTTTGTTCGCACTGATCAGAAGGATGGCAACTTCATCTTGTTCGCCAGATGATGACGCCGGGCGTTCTTCGACTTGCTCCGTGGGTTTTTCTAGATTCAGAAAGCTGACGTACATGTATAGGAAGCCGGTGTTGTTGAATCCTGGTAAACAAAGGGGAATCCAATTTTCACCACCACCAGCCTTGACACTACCTGCCTCGAAGAGCATATTGAAAATTAAATGTAGGTCGCCCGGATGCAAAGAGTGCTTCTTGGGTCTGACGACGCTAACGAGCTTGCCGCCGGCAACTATGAGACCATAAAGGAGGCTTTCGCTTCGTATCTTGAGGAATGTGTTGTTGATGACTTGGCGGTGCGATTTTCGTAGTTTGAGACACTCGAGTGCCGAAAGTAACGTGGAAGGTGACCCTCGTGTAAATCCATCCGCGAGAGCAGATATTAATGTTTCTGTGCCTTGAAGAGGTCTACGAAGGTCGTAAGATGCTCGGTTGGCGAACATGCGTTCCATGCTGGGTAGCGTAAGAGTGGACAATATTTGCATATACAGTGCATCCAACTGGGCACGCAATTGAGAATCGCTTTCTCCCAATCGAGTAATAGCAACCAAGTTGAGAGGGCCTTTTGTCATAACCACAAATCGAACATCACCGGCAGTAAAGCCCCTCAAAAGATCGTTCGCTCCTTGATAGAAAGAGATAATCGTTTGCACAACACCGATATAGTTTGTTATCAGCTGATCATCTCCGTGGCGGCTATAAATTGGCTTGCCGGCAGAAGATAGGATGAGGAAATGTTTTAATTTCGATCTCCATTGTACCATTACAGCTTCTACAGAAAATAAGAAAATCAGCAGGCGCTCCTAATAACCGGAAGATCCTCTGACCTTCATTCGAGCCATCTGCTTTGATCTCGTCAACCTCATCAAATTCGTGTTCGAATGCATGCTCGAAATCCGGATCGTCAGGAAATAGCACTTCATTATGCTCATCGAATGTGTGACCCAAAGACGTGAAAAGAGGTTTCTCAGGGTCCCCGAGCACTTCACCTAGCATGCTCTCCGCATAAGCTCCCGTTCCCATGGTGGGCGCGAAGCTCCTAACGCTTGCGGCATCTTCAACATCACTTGCAGCGCGGCTTGCGCTCGGACTGCTTAACCCCAAATACCTTTTCTTCTTGGTCCCGCCCGATGAGGGTGAGTAATCTCTAGTCTCATCATTGTATGTTTGTGTATCGGCATAAGACAGTTGCGTGGTTGCTTGCGATTGTAGGCTTGGTCTGGTAGGTCGTGGGCCACTTGAACTTTGCGGCCGTGAGTCCAGAAGAGATACATTCCTCGGCCGGGGAGGAAGTGGAGGAGGTGTTCCTTCCAGCGAAGGTGAGTCCCCGCTATTTGAGGTATTTCGTGAGGCACTCTGTACTATGTTGATGGTAGGATTGATGAAGTCTTTCTGGTTGACCTTATCTCCATCATTAGAAGAGCTCGCGGGAGCTTCTCCCAGAGATTCTGGGTGTTTGGATTGGCTAGTATCACCCATGAATGGAGATGCCAGGCATCAATGGGTTATCGGTAGGGGACAAATGTAATTGGTAACATTAACTGGGCCATGGTTGTGGTTGTGAGCAAGGACTTGAGGTTTCTCGATGACGGTCGTCACTCGAAAGTGGCACGGACCCTTTTCGACTGAGAACTGCATCCAACCGACTTTACAGAGAAATATATCATGCATCGCAGAACTTCATCCAGCAAATGAGCGATAAAGCATAGGAGGACGCAGAGTTTCTATCATGTCTATTATGTCAAAATGATTTTATAATCTCCCCATTCGCAGAGTCTGTATCAACAGGATGCACGACAAAACCTCTCTACCTCGGCCAAGAGGGCAAATCTTTCCTTAACTACATCCTCATGATGAAATCGTGAGACCCAGAAGAAACATATTTCATGTTGCTCTTATATCAAGGCGTCAGACATGTTTCGTATAGCACGTGGGTTGCATGTCTTACACATATACATTCAGGTATTAGGAGTCATTTTCGCAGATCAACCCGAAGTAACACAATAACCCGGCACTTCATAGGTTTGAGAGGAAGCAATATTATAGCTTGCTTTGGATATAGATAGAAAGCAATGTCTTAATCTTATTGTTTTCGATTTGGAGGTATATTTCTTTTCATTACGCCCGTGGCTTACAAGATACGGTGAGGGGTAGCCCCCCAACCATAGTGGGGTAGTCTTATAACTTCCGTGTCATGACTGGATCAAAAAAAGGACCCAACTAAGACGCCGGAGAGCAAAAAAGATATTGACAGCAGTGAGGTTCGAACTCACGCGGGTTTCCCCAGTAGAGGATTCAATGTAGAACTTAAATCTACCCTTGAGTGAAGGTTAGCTTAATGAAGAGCGAGTAAGTGAGCGGGGGTACGAACGCCTTGGCTTTATTGATGCGTTAGTATCATCGCTAAGATAGCATGAACAGTGTCCAAACTTACACCACTCGGCCATACTGTCTTGAAGATGGTATTTTCGAAAATTGAACGTTAACTACAATATATACACTATCAAGAGCGAATTAAGAGTGAAATTGTGGCACGGCCACGAGTGTTGGGGGCAAAGAAGCGGCAGGGAGCGGAGAAAGCATCGGCTGACTACCAAGGTACCACAAGCGTCTTATTCAGTATGTTTCTGATTGGTTAGAATCCTTTCCGTGGCCTCGCGTCACCTTTTTGAAGGATACGAAACATCATTCGGTTAAAAAACACATCTAGTAGTTGAAGTCACTTTGATTCAGGGGCTAATCCTACATGCCACAGATTCGAATAGCTCTAAAGTCCAGATGTGTTCAACATGTGACAGCCTAGAGAACTTACGATATTGAAGAGAAATGATACTCCCTCCCTTGCTGCTCAAAAAAGCAAATATCCAGCGGACTCTGGACACTATACCTATCCGGAGCAATGCATCTGTAATTAAGCATCTCAAACCCAAACATTAATACTGACAAAAAATTACAACACAAACCGGTGAGAAGAAGCACGCGAAGACCTCCCACAAATCAGGTAAAGCGGCGGCCGACTACCCTACCCGATAACGACGGATTGCCTTCCCTCACCGGTGCGATATTCATTGAAAAAGGCCTCATAAACGCCCGGTGGACTTCCTTGAATGGGAGATATCATTTTCGCCCGCCGTCGCGGGCGCATGACCGCCGCCTCGGTCGGAGCCATCACTTATATCCGAGATTCCTACCGGAGATAGCTTATGTACTATGATGCTACACCACAATCTGTACGGGAAAGAAAGTAGGCAGCATAGTGCTACGAATAGCTGGTATTAGAGCTTGTTACGACTTTGGGTATTCCGGGAATTGGTGCACCTTTCATTTTGTATCTAAGCCCTGTTTGTAATCTGGGATGATGCACCAAAATTGCTGCCTGCCATGCACCTTTGAAGGCTGCTCAAAGATGATGGTAGTCAATTCAATAATGATAAACCTATTTTCGAATGCTAGAGGTTTTAGGAGAAGTTCCGTAGGGATGCTGGTCGGACTGGGGGTAGTTCAAATAACAACTATTCGAATCCTGAGATGCTCAGGATAATTGTACTCCTTTGCTAGCGTTAGTTCCATGTGCCTGAAATAAAGAATCATTAGAGGCCGAATTGACTGCTAGGAGAGGAAAATCCAGACTCCAAACATCAGTGGAATGATGCATATATTATGAAGTGTTAAGAACTGCCGTATCCGAACAATGTAGTACTCGTTCATAGAAATTAGTATACCTTGGTTTGAAAACATTGTTCAGGTGGAAACATCGAGACCTTACCTGTTGTAGATGGCATTTAGATTTCGAATCTACTAGAATTCCACGGAGAATATCTATCAGCCGACCATAGTTCGAACTGTTTCCAGAACTCTAGGAAACTATCGTCAACCATAAATCTACACGGAACCTCGACCGGTATGCTTCCAACGTCATGTATCAACTCCAAGGAGGAAAGGCTCGGAATATGCGTTCCTCTATAACATTGTACGTTAGTCATCCTTAGATCTTCTAGAACAACACGGCAGTTCAGCACTGTGGAGACTTCCGCATCTTCGGCACTGTTCAAAGCTTGATGATTAGAGCGAGGGTGTAGCCATTGGTCGCGCAGTGGCTTCCCGTACAGTGGGTTAAGTCATGCAGGTTCCTGACGTACTCGTACTCGTACTGAATGCCATTCTCGTGGTTGTTGAGTTCAATGGCTAAGAAACAGCACCTCCTATAGTCGGTAGGATTGCTTCATTTTTCCCCCTGATAATGCCGACTGTCGAAAATACGAGTTCAAAGCCGAATGTTTCTCTAAGACCACTCTGAGTATACTTGAACGAGAAATCTTCGGCCGAGGGGTTTTATAGTCGGTCCAGCTTCCGAGAAATGAGCTTAATTGAAGTTAGGTGCCCGCTAGTCAGCAAGAAATTTGCGATAGAATTGCCTGGTTTGAAAAGGCTCTAGACATTCACCGGGTTTTGGCCGAAGTAATGAATCTGTCACGTTGTAAGGGGATATTCTCTCTATTTGAGAGCGCGAGATGACGATTCGGGAAATGATGGTTGGGTCGATCGTGATGCAGGCCCATTCTGGATATCTATTGGTAGAAGTACCCAGTTAAACTTTCGTATGCCCCACTTTAGAAGGCATCAAAATGTGATGCACATGATAGCGTCGTGAAATCATGATGTAGCCATTCGAAAGGAAGCCTGTAACATGCGGCTCTCGACTGTTTTTTTGACGGACGAAGCGATATGAATTGTCGCGGTCGTCAAAAGAGTGACGTGTAGATCATTTCACGGCTTCCAAGGTTCAGGTTTACTGTGGGCTAGTATTGAAACGAAAATGCCGAGGAAAAACCACCTAACGTTAGTGACTTTCCGTTTGCGATCAACAACTGTCAAAATTTCTTCCCAGAAAGCTGAAGACGTCTGGAGAAGACGGCTAGATGGGGTTGATTTCAACGCAAATTTCTGGCTTCACGATGGAGGGTGAGAAGGAGGTTGATCGCTGATCGGAGTTAGTAGAGACCGAGAACACTTCGTCGCCTCACCGCACATATCGGATTTTCAGAGCGAGATAAGCATAAAACAAAATCGCGCACAAGGGTAGCATATCGTACAGCGAAAAGGGATGCTCCACTGGTCATGCGACGTGTTCTTGGAACTGTTTGCTTGCTGTAAAGAAAAGTTTAGCGCTCGAGATTCGGATACGGATATTCGCCAAAAATTATGCTTGCGGCAGATCTGCACATAAGTTGCATAATTCGTGTTGGCGTCCGGATGCTATCCGACTGCTTGGCACGGGCAGCTTTGCGAGAAGATGAATGGGAGTGATGTCGAGCATGAACTCGTGGTGGTGATGATTACAATCTATCCAGAGCTCCATATCTAAGGGTCGCCGAAGCTTAGTGCTTAAGCTTCCCAGCCCCGATAAACAATTTTGCTGCCATACTTTTCTCCTTTTTTGAGCAGGACCATGCCCTTGTATTCAGGGATGTTGACTGCATTCACATATCGACTCGGCTCGACACAGAATCCCGAACGTGCTCCGCGGGCAGGTAGTCCTTCGACAGCTGGGACATCAATGTATTTACCTGTATAGAATTGGAATGCCGGCTCCGTACTTGAGATCTCGAGATGAAGTTTGGTTTCTGGATGATAGAACGATGCCAATTTCTGGAGCGGCAATGACCTCGTGTCAATTGGAACGCTAGATGGATCGGTGTTCAGAATGAAGCAATCATCAATATCAGGTTCTTTCTCTCCTAAGGTGAAGGTCTTGTTTGAAGTTACTCCTGGATATTCTTCAATGGATCCAGTAGGAATACCACCAGAGTCGACGACTTGATACTTATTCGTTGCCAAAGTAACATCAGTACCAGAGATGCTCGAAGAGTTTCCAAGGTTGAAATAGCTTTGGCATTGCAGTCAGCATATACGTCTCTACTCACCTTTCTTTGACTCACCTGTGGTTGGTCATTCCGATGGCTGTCTCACTTGAATCACCTCCTACCAGTTCCGCTTCATACTCAATCAACAATAACTCTTGTCCTTCCTCTTTCACTGGCGTGTACCAAACCTTTGCCTCAACGGTGCCGGGATACCCTTCTTCTCCATCTACACTAGTATACTTGAAAAGAATGGCATCTTTCCCGTCCTTCTGAACTTTCGAAGGTCCCTCAAACTCTCGCTTTCCCCAGCCCATGTTGCCTCCGTGCAGCGAGTTTGGTCCATTATTAGCGGCTAGCTGGTATGATTTACCGTTTAAATCATTGATCTTTGCGCCGGACACGCGATTGGCAATTCTTCCAATCGTCTCGCCGAAAAATGGAGCGTTGTGTTTTTTGTACAGATCCGCATTTGGGAAGCCTTGGACTATGCTTTTGCCATTGATTTTGAAGTCTTGGATGATGGCGCCAAGCGGAAGGAAGGTAAAAGCTTGCGAAGAGGACATGGTGATAGGGTTCGGTGACAGGAAGTTTGTGGAAAAGGGAGCTTTGATGTCCAGGCGGTGGGATGGGGTGGCAAGACTGTGTAATGGATGTCAGTAGGCAAGCTAGGATGCTCAGGAACCTCAATCTGAACGGCATTTGACACTTCAGGAAGGATTCACCATGAGGATCGTCTCAAAACAAGCGTGGAGAGCCGTATGAGGCTCATGATCATTGAATGAATTCGTCTACCCCACAGTGGGGTTTGCTCGTAGAATTCGCAGACTTACTGGGGATTGGAAGTCGAAAGTCCCAATGCTGATTCCAAAAGGGAAATCTTCTAGAATGCTCGTGAAGGAAGGCGTGCGTTTATGAAGGAATGCCAGTCAAGGTACTGAATAAGAGGAGTGGAGTTAGACATGGTGAATGATTGACATTTAGGCTAATCGGAGGAAATTATTCCGTTGCTTTTTCAATGAACACATCAAGAGCTGTTGTCCAGCAAGTGAGCTGGGCATGGAGAAGCTGTAGAAGAATGGTATAAGATTTGACAGTATTAGAGAGATCAATGTTTCGCAAGTCATAGCCCTTGTCGATGGGGCTTCTGCATGAGCAGTAGGATAAGGTCAAGTGTTGTAAATGCGATCGTCTTGCGCTTGTTTGTGGCCGCATGGATGACAAAGATTAGTCATGCCGTGGCTGGCTTTAGTGCAACAGATCTACTGCAGCGATTCGACGGTCCCAAACCGCATTTCGAAGAGGCCTGTTCTATTACTCATCAGAGTGCACCAAAGCGGAAGAAACTTCTTGAGTGGAAGTGTAAAAGTACAAGTTCTATCAAGTCAATCGGCGTTCAGTGACCTCACTCAAGATCTTTAGGCAGTCTTGTTAAGTCTGCCTTTATCGTTGCACCCTTCTCTTGAGATCGCTCGTTCCTCGGAAGTGCTTCGCTTCTGGACTCTAGCCATCGCCCAACGTCATGATTAAGCGTTCATTTCCAAATCCAGTCTTCTTAATGCTCCGAGAAAAGTAAACCTATCCGGCGATGCTGAGTAATCCTAATTCCAAATCCCTTGTACTCCAGAACACCTTTGATGACCATCCGACCACGGAAACCCCCAACGCTTGAACGCTTGATGATGTACCAAAGAACAATAGGATAAGAAACGAAGGTAGAGGCAATCAGGTGATGACCGGATTGATAAAATTGTTGAAATCGAGATCGTTGGAATCCTGCCAATTGGGCAGTGTTGGACCTGACGGATGTATCGAATACGGATCAAGTAGCATCGCTCCAGAATCGTAGTTGTTCAGCGAGTCGAATGAGGGCATGTACTTGAAATCCATTGGTTCATCCATCATCATCGGTTCTGCAGTCCATGACGGTTGCGATAGAGTCGATGGATCTAGGCCACTGCGCATCAATGTCGACGCTACGAAAGGATTTTCTAACTTCATTGTCGAGGTTAATTCCGATTGTCTTGGGAACGGACTGTGCATCGGTGGCGTGGGAGGTGCGTTGTTGCGGGGAAAGGGGTCGGTGAAAGGGACCGATTTCGTTGTTGGTGTACCACCATATGATGAGGAAGAGGATCCAATTCCATGTTCAGAATCTGAACTTATCGAACTCCGTCGATGGGTATATGTCGCCCCGTTATCCAGGAGTCGTTGCTGCATACGATTGCAGTCCTCTTCAAATCCATCGTAATTGCTACTGCTGTCGGTGCTTGGGTGGAGCAGGTCCAGTCTCTCGAGGATATCATGAGTAAGTGGATGTCCACCTTGCGCATCAGGCAGCGGACGTCCTGGCCACCCCTGGCCGCTTTGTAATCGGGTGTAGAGTTCTCGAAGACCAGCTACGAGTTGTGTTTGCTGTTGTTCGAGCATTTCGACATATCTAAATATGTTAGCAATGCGCGGAATATCGTACTGTTAGGGAAGCTTTACCCTTTGGGATACACCTTGTCTTGCGACTTTTTCCTTTCACCAAACACACATATGGTGTTGTCTGCTTTGCACCGACTGCAAGGACTAGCACCATCACACTGCGATGCAATTAGCTTTTGGGGCACAATGAATGATTGTTTGGGTCAACACACCTTTGATTTCTTTAGACGACAGCGATCGCAAGCTTTACACACTCGCTTTCTGATATTATCTTGATGTGACTCCATTGAATTTGACCGTTGGCTAGACATTGAGAATTGTAGAAAATAAGAAGAGAACAGGTATGGTAGGATATCGATTCAGCTAGGTGGAGAAGACTGAGTATTATATGGTACAAGCTCGTCAAGGTATGGTCTGAGTACGAACGGGGGTCCAGGCATACAGGACGCATGTGCGTGGGTGGACTGAGCATTATATCTCTTAACGTCAGAGGCAGGTCCAACGTCCTCGGGCATAACGGTCGAGGCATAAGGGCAGTACAATACGTGTAATAATGGAGGCCATGGAGCTCGGGTGCGAAAACCCCCCAAAGCACCTCGGTGACCACTGACATGCATCATCATCAGTCGGGGAAGGTTGGATTACATTTGGCCGCATGGCAGGGGGCTGGTATTGGCGTGCTGCGCCAACCCTACGAAGACTTTTGGCTCTGTGACGCCCGCAACGGGTTACAAAGCGCGGCCTCCACTCGGCCACAGCATGCGCCGTGAGGAGCGAGCGCGCATTCTGACTGGGACGAGCGCACGCCATACCAGCCTTGACGAGCCGATGGATCTGATGATTTGATCCACCACGCCCGCCGTGAAGGACCAGTTCGAAAACCCCCAGGAAGAGGCCCAGAAAGATGCATCCGTGTGCAGGGCGGAAGACGGCAACTGGAGGGCAACGATCGACCCCGGAAATCGGATCCACTTGGAAGCCGACATGGTTTCGGACGAAGCTTCTGTGCCTTTTGCAAACAAGGCCGGCTTTGTCGTCCGCTACTCTTCCGTGCCATCATCATCACTAATATCATCTGGGCCGTGGATGCCCCTCGGCCGAGCATACGATCACCAGCTCCTCAACTCTGCTCTGTTCACGGCGACGTTGGAGGGCGAAAGCGAGAGAAAATGGCTCAACGGCATCGTCCAGCACAGCGCTGACGTTCGCAAGCTGAGCGGCCGCAACGAAATGCTCGAAGGAGCGCTACATCATTCTCATTCCGATTTCAAGTGCCCAAGCCACGTTCTATATGCTTCGTACAAACCATGTGAAAGCGAGGAGCGTCGCGTTCACGAGCAGATTACCGTGCTGAGCGGCACTGGCTATTCCGCATCCGTCATTTCACTAACATGCACCACCCTCGATCCAGCAGACCCTGCGAGGCTGCTTACACGATACAGGGATGACTCTTTGATGCTACCTGCAAGTGGGATTTCAAACATTCTGCCAGAAGCACAGAAGCGGTGGAAGTGGAATTCCGAGTATCACCAATTTTCAAATCTGTGGGCCTTCCCAGGGAGTGGCTTTGTGGTGCTTATCAATATTCAACGTTGGAGCCCACTACCAAGATAGCCTCATCAGATTCTTCCATAACGTTAACTGCCTTGAGTATGGAGTATGTACCAACATTGTCCTCGTTATCTCCCTTATTTCCTAGTTTCGGGTTTCTGTTGAGTTCAAGCTTTTAGTTTTGCAACGGCTCGGTTCCAGTTGTATAGGTCGGTCATTTCTCGTCTGCCTTCGCATTGTTGAATCACTCTCGGTTTCTTCATACGCCCGTACACTGCATTCAGGCCCGCCCTGCATGCCGTTATGACCAGCGGCCAAGTGCATTGGCTTTTCCCGCCCAGCCAAGGCTGAATTACTGAACAATCTAGAGTCCGAGGCGCACTTCGACTATCGACGACAAACTCAGAAACTGTACTCAAATCTTGCCATCGTCAAGAATCGTGGCTGGGCATCTCAATCAGTCTGAAATTGCGAGGTTTCGTCTCCTAGCTATCTCATTTGCATCCATAATGCCCTTTTCATCTCATTGGCCAGTTCGGAATCCTGCATTGGCCTGACTGGCTGTGCACTCTGGAGTAAGCTTAAATTTCGTGTGTAACGTCAGCAACACCAAACCACTTGTCAGCCTTCAGCAGGAATAGGCAATTGCTGGAGGGCGCTTTATCTTTCTACCTCTCTTGGGCAATTTCTCGCCATGCACCTGGGCTGACGATGGGTTTGCCGACTTATCCACTATACCATGAGAGGGAAACCTTGGTATTTATTAATGCAACAACCTCCGTCTTCGGTCCTACAGAGTCTCGCGTCGGTTACTCTTCTTGGTTTTTGATTGGAGCCTTTGCATGTTACTATGGCTTACCAATAGGGCCACATGGTGGGTTTATATGACCGATCATGCATACGATAAGTGACTGTTACTGACACTTGGAATCACGACGATTCAGCAACTTCTTGTATTACTTTCAAATCGACGAATACTTGCTATTCTCAATCTCGAAAAGTTTACTAAGCCCTAGTGATTAAGGCTGAATGAGTTGTCATGGACGAGTAAACGCCAGCGCAACTTCAGCCTATCGCGCATCTAGACCCTATCCTCACATTCTCAGGAACGTCAGATATATATCCCGAACGAAGGAAGCATCTCGTGTATCTTCAGAAATGTTTCACGTCCAGCCCTAGGCCGACGCCATGATTGATAAGGGCGCAATCCTTCTGGTAAGGCATCAGCACTGTGGTGCAGGCCAGGTATACAAAGGACGGTTTACGCCTAGTTCCTTGCAACAGCTCTTAGCCCTCAGAAACGGATGCTGTCCAGTACTCACCATTGGTCAGATTTCCTTACAGTACGGTCCAATGAAGCGGTACCACGTTGAATATAAGGCATCGAAGTAAAGCCCCTACGTCCTTGGAACCTGCTCATCGTTTGAGATTCGAAATACAACATCCGCCGATCCTCGAGCAAATGCCCAAGAGAAATTCAATTCTTTACTTGGTATCATCAGCAGTCGGACGAACTTAGAAACCGGTTGAGTAAACTCACAAAATATGATAGCCATGATGTACTAAAAAATTGTGGCTGCTCACTCTACGACTCATACCTAGATGTACTAATCAAACTCGGCAGCGCCGTCCGAAAAGAGTGATAGGTTTTCAAAAGTGTCCGAATACCTTTATTGCTCATTTAATCCCCACGATTCCAGATCAAGACCCACAGATTCACGACAATCACAATTATTTATTACAACCGCTTTGAAATGGGGCTCCTGTTTGCGACTATTGCCCAAAATTTGTTCCTTGATACTTGGCAAGGTTGGCCGCATTGACCGGAGACTGCTGGGGTCTGCCCTACAGCGAAAGTTCCCACCAACATGCCACGTTCGATCGGCCTAAAAGCAGTATGTTGCCGATCGGATGAATGAGGCTGCCCGACTCCAAAACTCGATAAGATGAGACAAGGTACCGGTGTGCCGATCTATAATGGGACCTTTAAGCCAATGAACTTGATAAACTCAGCATTACTGACTGCTGCCTAATGCCTAGAAGAATTAAATAGTCCCAAGCAACAAAACAAAATGGTCTCCACTGCAGGTTGTAACTTTAATATGCCCAGCATCTTTTTCTGTGTACCGAATGCGAATACGGAGAATACGCCAGGAGGCCAAGCGGCCAATCACTTTGCTCCGCCGCCGCTTCAACAACCCCACAAACACGCAACACGCAACCGTCAAGAAATCCTTTCCCAATAATGCACTCCTAAACGACAAGACCGCCAAGGCCATTTTAAAGCTGTGTATTTCCCACGCAACCTATATTCACAGCCTCATCCCTTACGTTCTCTGACAGAAAGTATACACAGCCCCAGCCTCCAAGTCGGCGGTTACCAGAAACGCCGAGCAAGTCATCCAAGGCCTGAATTAGCCTTGGGTCGTGTTTGATTACGTCTCCCCCAAGCACTTGGAAAACAGATATTGCTATAGGGAGATTCAGTCGTTGTTTCGAGTCACGGTTGCGAAAAAGTTTTGATTTCGAAATTTCTTTCAGGGGCGGATGGCGTACCACCTATTCTCCCTACTGACTAAGGACGGGTACTCGGCCATTCGTTCACTCGCTATTTATCACGTGCTCTCGTATACCTTCCTTGAATAAGAATACACGGGCGAGGCTGAAGGGGTGGAAGGACGTTGTTTCCGGGTGCCGAAGGGTCTGTTGCCTAGCTAACTGCAGATGGACTAATTCGGGCGGATTAAATGATTTCCAGACAACACCCTCTCCACCACTGTCGAAATACCAGCTATTGCCCCTCTTTTTCACATTGATCAAAGACTCGGTCGAATTATGGACTTTGAATTGCTGGGGTTCCTGCGTGGTTAGACTTGCTGTTGCTGGCAACGTGCATATCGTTCTAAGTATGGTTTCGACCTACTTGTCTGCCTATCTTCCATCAACTCACAACTTAGAAAAAATGCAGCCCGAGTGAAACTTGCGTTATTTCAGTATTCAAAACTATACTCTCCGCTTGTACTCCCGTCTCCTTCGGTCAGCAAACATTCCTTCTCGCAGTAGAAGCATCCCACCTTAAGTCACAGATCTTATAAGCTCCCCTGCCCATCCCCCTTCACATACGAAGCATGCGCAATACGGTATTCGGCTTTGCACATACAGACGCATATCGACCCCGCGTCCTCCATCCCACCTCCAATCTTCTCCAAGAATACTCCAAGTCAACCCCGAGAGATGTTTTCTCTGTTATGCAAAACCTTACCGCTGTATCATCTTGGGCCGAGAAAATTCCCAAACCGCCTACTTCCTTTTCCTAGAATGGATACTCAGCAAAGCCAAACCCTTAACTCTCTCTTCGATATCCTGTCATAAAATACTACTAGAGCAGGTAGGCAGGAACCATTACCGGCGCCCAGCTTGATTGGCGAAAACGATAATGGCGTCCGGGGTAAAGAAAAGATCGACCCGTCGGTGATCGGAAGGTGAGTTTGCGATGGATTGGGAGACCGGAGTATGGGGTTACGAATATGCATGTCAGACTTCTGTATATCCCGTGCAACGTTGGTTGCTCGAAACAGTATTACGCAGAGAATGGGAATTGACTCCGAATCCTGCGGAAGTTTAGATTAATGCTGTGGCCGGGTTTGGATTTGCGCATGGAAAGCTCTTAAGACGGTTAGTAAGACGATTCCTTCTAAGTCAGCATGCGGAAAGTAATATATGTCACGCGTTCTCCGTGTTCCGGTAAAGCAATGCTGGAATAGGTAATTCCGAATGTCTCCCTCTCTGCCAACCTTATGTACGTATAGGGTAAGGAGGCCAAGTTTTCTTCATTTGATATCAGAAATCTAGGTAGGGTCAAGGCAAAACCATGCAAATCCTTCAGTTCTCATCCCACGAACACTTTCTAAACAACATGTTTCTCTCAGCATCGCTCTTAATTTAGCAATCTAGATGCTACCATCTCTCCCAACTACCTTTTAGTTCCGTAGCGGCGCCTAGGCATCCGACAAAATCCCCTTGGAAACCTCAACCCAAAACTTCCTTGATAAATCGTCTTCCCCATCAACAACTCCCGCATAGCATCCGAAAAGACCACCTGGCCATTCAATACCCCCAGCTCCACACAAGCCAAGAAAATGCCCATTGTTCGCCCGAGTCTCTCGGCTTCCATTGCTGCCCATTGCTCCAAGGCGGTCCGTTCCTTTAATTTCAGCTTCAAGGAATCCATCCCATCCTATCGCCATATGCAAAACTACCATGCGGTCCTTCTCCAAAAACCCCCCGCTTTCATACCTTCTAGCCAGATACCCCCAGCCCATCTAACCGGTTCCATCCATCCATCAGGCCTTTTCACTCTCAGGACCCTTTGGGCCCGATGTTCCAGGCGCATGCTCGAAGATGTTTTGAAGGTAAGGGACAGGCCAAGCCAAAGCCCAAAAGCCCAATACCTCTCGGCCCCTACCGTAACCAGCCATGATTCCAAGTTGAATTCCCGCCTGGCCACCATTCATTGGGCCCTTTTTGATCCAAGTTCTCATTGTAACAAAGCCTCACTATGAATCCAAGAGTCTCAGAGCCACGTGCTGTATGGATCGGGATCGGTGGATTGGTAGAGAGAAGGGGGGAGAAAGAGCGGTCCCCTTCTTCGACCACCCAGAAGAAGAGCAAAGCGAAGAGAGGATCAGTTTATCTCTGAACGAGGTGACTAAGTGCTAAAAAAAAACAGATTAGGTATCCCAAGCCAAAAAATCAATCACAAGTGCACATACGCAGTAAAAAGGATTATTAAATCTTAGGTATCTGCCCAACATAAACTTACAACAAAAGTCCTCTCATGACCCTTCATTCGTCATTAGCCCCCCCGCCTAATGTATGCCCATGTCCAAAAACAGAGGAGAAATGCCCGACGAGATATATCAAATGCATGTACAGTAAGTAAGCAGTAGCTTGTAAGAAGAGACGCTCCGAAAGAGAACAAAATACTATCCAATTCAACGTACAGAGTGCCGGAAAGCCAGCCGCGCAAAACGGAGAAATGCAGAGATTGAAAGGTTTTAAGACCAGGGGAAAAGGGGAAAGTATATCAGAGAAAGCTCAAGTTTTGCCCTGCTCAAACTCTATCTCGCTCTCCATAAGCTCCGATTCCAATTCCGCATGCAAATCCTCATCCCCAACAACGTGCCCGTCGCGCCCCTCATCTCCCTCACCAAGGCTCTCCCTCTCCGGTCTCAGCTTCTTCCTGGGTTCACTACTAGCACTTCTACTCCCACTCCTGCTTCCGCTCGTACTCCTACTACTCCCCAACAGACCACCCCCCATCTGCAGCCCAAGCCCCAGCTTCGCCGCTTCCTCAGGGTGCAGCGCCGCCCACCTCTCGCGCCACCGCTCGCGCATAACATCGTACAGAAAATTGAACTGCGCTTCCCCCTGCACCATCATCATCCTCTGCTGCCTTAACCTATCCACCACGTCGATGATCGGATCCATTTCATCTTCCACTTCGTCCAGACTGCCTTCTTCGAGTTCTTGGAGGAGGAAGTCGAGGGCGATGAAAGAGCCGCTGCGGCCAACGCCCGCGCTACAATGTACGATGCGCGGATTCGCGAGGTTGTGTTCGCTCTTGGTGCGGGAGAGGGCAATGAGGTTGAGGAGGGCGGCGCGATCGGCGCCTTCGGGAACCAGGAAATCAGGCCAACCGCCGAAGAGGAGGTGGTGGATTTTCCTAGTTGAGGTTTCGCTCTCGTCGTCTTCGTGTGTTTCGCGCATTTCGAGTTCGCGGATCGTTGCTCGCGTCTCTTCACTTTCCGTGAGGGAGAGAAGAGTGACGGTGCTCGTGAAACCGTCCGCGAATTCATCGTGCGGGTTGATGGTGATTGTTGGGGAGGAGAGAGATGATGGGTAATAGAGATGACATTTTTCGCGGCCGGATTCGTGGGTTTGGGTTAGCATTATTATGACGGCCGGAGACTCGGTTTCGTGCCAGATCATGCGCCAAATGTGCGAGGTTTGTTCTGCTTTCGGGCCCTGCGTTGCGATGTATCTTAGCTCTGTGTCTGACTTGGTCGTCGTCAATACAATCGGCGAGGCATTGATGTAGTCGTTGTGACCCTCCGGCACCTTTAACTTTACCCGATTATTTACATACGGATCTACGTTCGCATATCGGTTTCGATTTAGGGCAATTTCTGGGGACACTCGTGCCCATTTGGATGGATATGTCTCTGATTCATGGTTCTGTGAGGCGTGTGCCAACCGTCTCCTCTGTTCCCACTCTAGATCGACGAATTTGTTATGTATCTCTACAACTCAATTATTAGCCAAAACCTCTCCAAACCATTGTAGGACCATGTCTACCTGCCTGTTCTAGTCTGCTTCAAGAAAGCTGGATATGGTGTTGGATCCAACTGCGGCGAAGGTTCTATTATGCTTGGAGTTTGTGAAGGACTCGGTATAATCAAGGACGGAGCGCTCGCAGAGGGTTGAAGCCCATGAGTATTTATAGGAGACGGGTTTATGACGGCAGGTGTGGTGGCAGAGGAACGTGTACTATCTCTGGATCGCGAACGCTTGATCGAAGAGGTCGGTGAGGCGGGGACTTCAAGCGGCGTGGACATTGTCTCACCAGTCCTCAGGCCGTGCCCAACCTTACATACGGCTTTGCGCCGGAAGGCGCGGATTTTATGCAGCTTGAATGTCTTTCTGGGAGCAAGTTCAGGACTATGAAGGGATATATTCGATATACCGATTTGGGGGCTTCCGAGAGGTTCTGAGGAGGGAGCGGCGGGGGAATCAATTTTGAATGTCTCCCGAGGTCTAGGTCTAGGGCTGTTGGAGAGGTGGCGTGCTGGTATTGCTTTTGGGGAAGTGGATCGTGCCAAATGGTCGACGAACCAGAGCAGGCGGTGTTGTTTGCGCAATGTGTAAAGATGTCGATCGATGGAGAATGCCTGAAGGTTAGAAGGAGGTGAAACGGCGTTTGGGCGGCTGGGAATGATGCCGAGGTGATTTGCAAGGCTGTGAAGGATGTTTGAACGAGCTTCCAGAGCGTGCGGGTATGTTCCAACGAGCAAGATTTGTATGGCAGCAAGCTTCTCTCTCTGCTTCTCCGGGAAACAGCGAAATATGTACCGGGACGAGGGGTTGAGGGCGATATGGCGATATGGCGGCCAGGCACGCGGGCAAGATTGAGGGATCACCGAGAGGACGTAGCGTCGAGGTTCTAGAAGCACGCTGGATGGTGCGCAACGAGGCTGTCGAGGAAGAAGTTAGTCGGTGTGGAAGTTATGTACAGGGAGGGAGAATGGAGAGGGCGAATTGTGTAGGTGAGGGCGAGGGGGTGCCATGGTGTTTAGTGAATGATGATAGAGGGGTTGAATGTTTGCCCAAGCCTTATGCACGGCATGCATGCAAAACGTGCTCGTCTCCAATCTTCGCCATCCAAATCTCCGCCCCCCAAACACCCGCACCATTGTCACGACAACAACCGCCTACGGATTGGAAGACACCAAATCTCCGCCACTGTTTTCGCGTAGACTATACATGACGGCTTAATTATGTCGCGCTTCTTGTGGATGGCTTTGGAGGTTTGTCGACCCCACTTAGGTCCCTATGAACGTACTAACATCCGCTTTTAGGCTTGGGCAGTCCAAAGAGTATGATCAGCCTCATTGATCCCCATTTCATCTCCGCATATCTGATTAGATGGATGCAGCTTATTCGAAGTGCTGTCTTTCAACGCGGCGTTTCAAAGGTCTACCGAAAGATAAACCGCCTCCCACCGGAAGAGGAGGTGACCCAGATTGAAAGTGGGTATCCAGGAGAAAGATACATTTGATGTGACGATCGCTAATCAAGCGTCTCTAGAGTCCGGTCCTTCGTTCTTATCGCATTTCAAAGAGGAGATACAAGCACAGTTGAGAGGCACGCCGACTAAGCCACCCAAAATGAGTAACTCCAAAGAACTCATCGTCCGGAAAGAATGAGCATCACGGTCGACTGTAAACGAACAAGACCCAATACTACTATGCCGTCTACGAAGATCTCCTTTGCGAATGCTAGGACTTAGGTTTTACCCTGGATCCAGATTAGTAATCTCAATCGTTGTGATTGCACGGTCGTAGCTCCGAACGGTGGCCAAGTGCCATGTTCGACCATACCTGAAGTGTATACCGTTGCTACTCGCGTTCGGAATCAAGGCGTTATATTCGGATGATATGCCAGATGGTTAGAGACACGGAGCAGGCGATAGAGGGGACCTCTTGGTGGAGAGTATGGAAGAATTGGATAAGTTCCTTCCACCATAGGAGTTGAATCACATACGGAAAGGGGCATTGTCGATCTCACTACTCATGAACAGCTTGGTCCATTGTACATACTATCATATGTACTCTTTGTAGATAACTGTAAAGATCCGCGCGGTGTGTACCTGTAAAGCAGATTGCATTAGTTGACGTCACGATATACTAAAATTTATTATCATTAAACAACTTCCAATCTGCCAACTCATATCTACATTGCTTCTTCATTATTTCTAACCTTTTTTACCTCTTTATCCTCCGCACTGCAACCTTAAAAGACAACCCGTCATCCCGCGCCGTTCAATCTCGGGCTGGACTTCAAAACCCCTCACCTGTGTAAGATAAATGACTTGCATTGCATGGAAGCTAGTCCGGAATATATTGTTAGAAGAGTCAAATTTTGAGATGAAGCCTTAGCTTTCTGAAGTGTAAAGAGCTGTCTGTGGCATTGCCCCATGAATTAGTGGAATGAAAGTGTTCGCTAAGAATCGACGACAGGGGGAGGCGCGATACGTTCGTTATTGGGGTTTGAGTAGTGCAGATAACTTTAAAATGGAAATGGGGGTGAACGAATATCAGATCAAGAGTATGGGGTAGCATTCTACATTGACTAAAGATTGTCGAAAAGAGTATTTCAATGTGCATGATGAGGAATATATGAAGGAAATGTGAAAGGGGTAACGGGGGCAGGTGATGAATAAAGGGGGAATCAAGAACGGGAATTGCTTCGGATCACACCATTCGACATCATATCGCATGTTCCTCAACCCCGCTTACTCTTCAGCGCTAAACATCCTTTCGAAAGCTAAATTCGACCGACACTCAACGGTTGAAGTGCACATCCACCTGATAGGCCTGTCGAGTATCACGAACCTCCTTCATCGTTCCTCGATCGACAAATCGTTGCGCGGTAGCGATTGAGAGCCGACGATGTCCCTCAACGAAAGTACAGCCGTTCGGACCTGCGGTGGCTTCGTATTCGACCAATCCAGCGACTGGAATCTCCTCGCCCACCCGATAGGTACGTGCAGTGACAGAACGATGGTTGGAGTGCTGAAACGTTAGGTCGCCTTGGATTATGAGGTGCGTGTTTACGCTGTGGTGGCTGTGGGTATTGAGGCGGCCGCCGCTGGGACTGTTAGCTAGATTCAGTGGTGGGATGAGGTTGTGGACTACTTACGGGCCAAGCGTGTTGGTATTGACGAATGTGTAACCTTTGTTCTGTAGGTATTGTTCGGCTTGGGTGAGGGTCCGATCATATTTGAACGTAGGCCCGGAAGACATGATGAATTGATTGAAGCAGCTTCTTGATGTAGGTGATGAGGATGATTACAGTGCCGTTGGCTTGGTTTGAAGCTTTCTCTGCGCTGATGGTTATAGAGAATTTGAAAGCACTGTGATGAGTTGGATAAAGGTATAATCTGCTTTCCTGGAACAACGACATGCTATTTATCTCGTCTCTAGAATACGAGTTCTGCAAAGATAAGACAGTTTTAGACATTGTATTGGAGTGACATGAGCAGTTGTGCTAGACAGAGTGGTTTGTTGAATCTGATGTATTCATCACGGTCTGTGCATGCTGCCTTAAAGAGCGAGGTTCTTTGTGTCTGTGTCTGAATTAGTAGGTAAGACAAGTCGAAGCTCAGATATTCATGAAGACTGGCTTGTGACATCAAACAAGCTATCGAAGGCTGTCAGTGCAAGAATGCAGACAACGAAACTACCAGGAAACTTTGTCCTAGTTTGAAACCTTGACCAAAGAAACCAGTAAGTTCTAGTCGCAAGGAATAGCCTGCTGGTCACGAATTTCAGAGGTGCATAATATGTGAAAGAAATAACAAAAGAACGCTGCGGGAGTCGAGTGATTTGATTGATTCCGAGAAGTTGAGTAGAGGCCGGTTTCTGTTCCCCATGCTTCAAAGTCACGCTGTGCAAAGCACGGCGCGACATGTACGATACCTATCCAGACTGGCCTAATTCACAGGCTCTAAACTCTGATAGAGCCTGAGAGGGGTATCTTGAGTAGTACATCATGCACTCTTTCTCTTATTCTGTTTCTCCAGATACTGTCGAAGTAGCGATTCGGTACTCCCAGGATCATCTCTCTCTTGCACATCTTTCCAGTGACGATAGAATTCAAGGACTACTTCAACAGCGATGAGTGCGATGATAGCCCATTCGAGTCGGAGACCATGCTTCTCGCTCAGTGATTCCCTCAGCACGCTTGCAATTTCTTGCGCAAATCCAATTTTCTCGTTCAGAACTTTGATACGTACGCCCACGTCCAAGGCACGACCAACTTGATCATAGTACTCTCCGAGGCCCAACTCATGCCTACTGTCCCAGAAAATATCGGGCAACGAATCGGTAAGTTCGGAATAGAGATTGAGCTGAGCTCGGATACTCAAGAGTTCGCCGGTCTTGCGTAGGATGAAAGATCTGTTGAAAGGTATATTTGACCCTTTGGCGAGCATCGTAGGAATGGATCTGGTGGAGTGCTGGTAGGAGCTGAGAAGACTCTCTAACACTGCTAGTTTAGTGGACCTGGCTAGACCCGATGAGAAGGCGATTTTGGCAAGTATGGTATCGACTTCATGGCGCTGATCTGGTTCATGGGCAGAGCCAGATGCCATTTCATTGGTGGCTCTCATATTCTGAGTTTGGCTACGCACCGTGACCTCGTCCCGACTATCGGCATCGTGTGATTCTGCCTTTGTGCCCAAGATGATCGTGTCTCCAATGATCTCGCTGCTCTCTCTTGTGGGATCCTCTAAATACTCCAAGTCTTCAGTCTCCAATAATTCTAGATGTGAGCCTTCTGCGGACGCTGGGAGAATGCGATTGATCAAGCTCAAAGCTTCCGATTGTCGCACATTCCAGGTCACAACAGTTCCAGAAGGGAAAATGAAGATGTCTCCTCGCCCTTGAGATTCCTTGGCTTCCGATGGTTTCTCTGCCGTCTGCACATGTATGACTTGAGGGTACAATCCCGTAGAGTAGGGGTCGAGCTGATATCCTTGAGCTTTGATCAATCGGGAAGCGGAGGAAATGTTGTATTGCTCGGCCGCGCAGAAAGCTGTTACAGTCTGGTTGTTTCGAATTGTCAATAAACAGACAGCGCCAATATGGACAATGCTGCTTACCATTGTATCAACTTCCGGATCCACGAATCTCTTGTTCCCCTTGCCTTTGACAAACCCTCCTCTTGACCTCTGAGCTTCTACTGCTACACTGCGGAGAGAAGAAGTCTTAGCTGCAGTCTTCCTTGCAGCTTTGCGGTTCTGTCTTTGGTCGTCATCTTTTGGGTCTGTCGATGTGAGGAATTCATCCTTTTGTGGTTGTTCCTGTCTCCTATATGCGACTCGGGAAGATGCAAATGCTCTTGAAGGCAAGTTCTGCCATTTCGACGGTGCCGGTGTTAAATGAAGGCAAGGTATTCGGGATGAGCTCCGGTAGCGTGTTGCTTGCGCACTTATCGCGCTGCTCCTAATTAAGCATTTTACCACATTGTTTTGGGGAAAAACCATCGCCAAAAGAGAGATGCGATGATTCTTTGTGCATTGCGCTCACCGCTGTGAATTGATGGTGGAATAACGGGGCTTTAATACAGAGAGCTGGAGCTTTCTCGTGCACGTTCTTCCGAGGCTTGACGCAAGAGCTTGGCATCGACATCACAGCTATTCCCGCCCGACGGTACATTCACCATCTTCAATCCAATCCTGCATTTCTAAGCTTCTTGAAGCGGTTCTTACACACTCCGCAGCTCATGCATCCAGCATG
>AJFK01000483.1:0-20682 GCA_000467715.1 Hysterium pulicare CBS 123377
ACGACTCCCGCTGCCCGCGACGAGGCTCGACATCGCAGTGCATCGAGCAATGGGAACGAAGCCGCTGCAGGCACCGAGCAGGAATCCGAGGAGGAAGAAGAGGACGACGACGACGATGCAGATGAAGAGCCGAAGCTGAAATACGCACGGCTGACTGGGAATCTTGGGGCTGTATATCGGAACGGAGACTCCACGAGCTCGTTTATGGTTGCTGGAGATAAAATGGTACGGCGCATAGCTTCCATGGAGCCGAACGAATGCTAAATGCTGCGTAGATTATGGGAACGCATAATGGAAATATCGTGAGTTTAAAAGGAAGCTCCTTTTGAGCAACACGAGGTCTTGGTCCTAATCTTAGTACAGCATGTTCTTACTATTCCATCGTTTCAATCTTTACGACTATATAACGCGCATTCAGCGTCAATTACTGCTGTATCCGTTTCCCCATACCCACCTCCTTTACCGACCGCGAGACCGGAGCTTGCCAACAATAGGCCCCTGGAGCCACCAAAAACTCCTCAGAAAGCATCTTCCGGAGCTAGCGCCTCGACATCGTCCCCGCGAACTCCACGCCAACCTCCAGTGCCTGCTATCCCATCGAACCAAATCTATATCGCAACCTCGTCAATAGACGGACATGTCTGTGTATCGTCTTTAGTGGATACGAAGGATGTTACGCTACGGAATTTCGCCCGCCCTGTGCAAGCTGTAGCCCTTTCTCCGGACTACAAGTCGGATAAGACGTACCTTTCAGGAGGTTTGGCTGGAGACCTGATTCTCACTAGTGGTGGTACGCCTGGTGTCCGCTCTAATGCTAATACTAATAACGCTACCGCCGCCGCTCAAGGATGGCTTGGTGCTATCGGACTGGGATCAAACACTGGGAGGGACACCGTTCTGCATTCTGGCGAAGGTAGTATCAGTACTATCAAATGGTCCCTATCTGGAAAATTCGTGGTCTGGGCCAACGAACATGGCATCAGGATCATGCGAACAAACATCAATCTAGATAGCGCCGATTCTGAATCTGCCTGGAAGCGAATAGGATTTATTGATAGGCCAAACCGTCGTGCTTGGGAAGAAATGGCTGGGGTGTGGAAAGCTCGCGCTGAATGGGTTGACGACAAAAGTCTTGAGTCCGACGAAGATCCTATCATCAGTGCGAACGGCACTAGTAACATGCTAGAAAAGAAAGATGATGCGTCACTACCGCACAAAAGATCTGGCAAAGAGCATACTGGAGCAAAGAAAAAGCGTGTCGAGAAGCTTGTCATCGGCTGGGGAGATGCAGCTTGGGTTGTTCATGTGAACCCCGGAGGAGCTGGGGTTGGTAAGAACGTTGGTGAAAGATCCGTCGGAAGTGCCGACATTATTCATTTGTAAGGCAATTGCTCGCCCACCATGTATTTCACCACTAACCACTTATATTATAGCCTTCGATTCGAAGATTGTATCATTTCTGGCATATCGCTCTATACCCCTTCTTTGCTGCTTATTCTTGCATATCGAACCCGCGACGACGACAACAACCCTATTAGTCCAAATGAGAACACCCCGACGCGAGGAATACGAAGACGACACAATGGACTTTCTCCGGAGCTGAAGCTCATTGATGCAGCGACATCGGATGAAGTCGAAGTCGATGCATTGAGTGTTAGCAGGTTTGAATCACTTGCTGCTGCTGATTATCATCTTAGCACCTTATATGTGCCGCATCCAAAAGCCATGACTCCGGCGCAACGAGGTGCACTGGAGGCCCTTGGGGGAGGGATATGGGATGCAGGCCTCAGTGCAGCACGGATATTCAGTTCTGGAGCAAGCGTTATCAGCATGCCCAGCAGTGGTGATAATGTCCAGAGGGCTCCGTCTATAGGATCTGCTAATGCCGGTAAATCACCTGCGACTATCCCAGGAAAGCGAGCTCCAGAGCCTCATCCGGCTGCAGCTAGCGCTGGGTTGAAAATATTCATCCAAAGCCCCTATGACTGCGTGCTTGCCGTCAAGCGAGATCTAGCGGATCACTTCAATTGGGAAATAGAACACGAGAATTACAAAGATGCTTGGGAGCTCATCGATGACCATCCAGAGATCATCGCTGCCTCAGTCGACCGTCCTTTGGATGGATCTCCATCCAGTACGCCCTCAAGGGCACAAGGCAGCCTGGTCGACTTCTTTGCAGATGATTCAGCATCTCAAACGACCATATCGGGTAACCGAGCACACAATTCTGCTGTTGAGAAAGAAAAACGACGGATAGGAGACTTATGGGTGCAACAACTCGTCAATGCGAGAGACTGGTCCACGGCAGGCAAAGTTGCTGGGCGAGTTCTGGGCACCTCCGCAAGATGGGAGCATTGGGTATGGAAGTTCGCTCAAGCTAACCACTTCGATGAAATTACGCCGTACATTCCGACCAAACAAATGCAACCGCCTCTCCCTTCTATGGTCTATGAAGTCGTCTTGGGTCACTACATCATTCATGATCGACTACGCTTCAAGCAGTTGATGGAAGAGTGGGACACGGACCTCTTCGATATCCATAGCATTGAGGAAGCCATCAAGAGCAAGCTCTCTGCACCCGATGTGACCGAAGACACTGTCGAAGGTGGCGAACAAGGCAGAGATTGGCGGATACTACAAGATGCATTGGCTAAGTTATACTTGGCTGATGGTCACCACAGAGAAGCCTTGAAGTGCTATATTCGACTACAAGATGCAGAGGCGGTCATGGGCTTGATACAGGATTTCCACCTGCTGGAAGCTGTTAGGGATGATATCCCTGGCTTCATTCTTCTCCGCGTCTCAAAAGAACAGATGGACTCTGCACCGTTGAGCGAACTAGAGGAAGCTTCCGCAGAAGCAATACACCTCCTAGTTGACGAAGCCTATCGTGGCATTGTCCCGGCTGCCGACGTTGTGGAGCAACTGCAAGAGAAAGGTCTCACCTTTCAACCATTCCTGTTCCTCTACCTTCGTGCGCTTTGGAAAGGCGAAGGAAACCAACATAAGGCCAAGACGGCCAAAGAACGTGTTGCAGCAGATAGACTAGCAGCAGATGGAAAGGTCATTGCCGAAGATTTCGCCGACCTGATCGTGGAGCTCTTTGCTGAATACGACCGGCCATTACTCATGACATATCTGCGAAGTTCTCAAAGCTATAATCTCGATAAAGCCACGGCTATTTGTGAACGCAGAGAATATATCCCAGAGCTAGTGTAAGTTTTCATGGTGTCTTTGTTTTATCCGCGCCTAACATATCATCCAGTCATATCCTCTCCAAAACCGGCCAAACAAAACGCGCCCTCTACCTCATCATTGATAAGCTCGCCGATGTCTCTTTTGCAATCTCCTTTGCAAAAGAGCAAGATGATCGCGACCTATGGAACGATCTGCTAGAATACTCGATGGACAAACCTCGTTTCATCCGCGGTCTTCTTGAAGAAGTCGGCACAGCAATTGATCCCATCCAGCTCGTACGACGAATTCCAGAGGGTCTCGAGATTGAAGGCTTGCGAGAAGGAATTGGTCGAATGGTCCGAGAATACGAAATCCAATCTAGTATCTCTGAAGGTGTGGCCAAAGTTCTAAGAGGTGAAGTAGCTCAAGGAATGGACATACTCCGTGCAGGCCAAAAACGAGGCGTCAAGTTCGAAGTCGTGCCGTGCGATGATAACGACGATAGCAAACCCCTGAAACAGGCAAAACGTGTTGAACCCAAAGCTGTAGATCCTGTCACGGCTGTTAACGCCTTAACAGACGACGCTACGTCTACTACACCCGCAGGCCTTCAAACTGAACCATCCCCACCAGCTCCGCCTTCTGGCGACGCACAGCCCGGTCACTGCTCGAGCTGCCACCACGCTTTCGCGCTCCCCACCTCTGACGATGCAGAAGTTACTGAAGGTATTATCCCACATAGTCGCGACACCCTTGTTGGATTTGCCTGTGGCCACATATTCCACCTCTCTTGTCTTCTACCTAAGACATCAGCTTCTGCCTCCGTGGCTGCTACACTCCAGGCAAGGTTGGCAGCCGATGCGGACGACTACGTTTGGAGACGCAGTGTTGGAGCTAAGGTGGCGCATGCGCATGTCATTAAGGCGGCGATCGGGAAAGGATGTGTTGTTTGTCGAGAGAGGGAGGCTGCTGTTGGGGACGAGGATAGCTGATGGGCGGTGTGGTATACATACCCATATTCTCTGTGAATCTATTGGATATTGATTTGTACAGCTATTTCATTGGACAGTCTATGGGATTGGCTGCATTTCAGGGCGTTGGCGTGTAGAGAGACCAGGTCATGCTTGAGTGAGAGGTTGGGAAATTCCTGGTTTGATAAGAATAGTGGAATTGGAAATCTAATTGCACACGAAGCCTTTCATTCAGCTATTCGGCAAAGGAGAATAACGAACCCGCAACTTGGTCATCGAATTTCCGTGTAGAAGAAAAATACGGATGGATTACTCAGCCGGCGGTGCAACATTCTGCTTACAAATCGGTCCGGGGATGAGCTCCCGACTTCATCTCTTCGCCGAGTCTCACCTGAGTACTTATTTTTGGTGGGGTTGATCCTGATCACGATCACGATCACGATCATGGAAGGTCAGAATAGTCGGAACAATTCCGAGTCCGCTTTGAACCCAGTGGAAGATATAAAATCGCTGTTTCAATAAGATCTACGTAAGCATTTACGTTCGAGCAGAGCTAAATTGTATGCTGAACTACCAAGACTATCGCTTCATCTTCACTCTTACGGTGCCGATCTTCACAGGTGTTTTAACTACAGGCCCACACTTTCGGGGAGGTAGGCTGGCCGACTGGCACCAAGTATTTGGACAATGTTGCTAACGGCTCCTCAACGAGAGACACGACATCATTCGATCCTCAGTGTCTGCAAGTCACACAGGTGGCATGTAATGGTTAGTTCGTAGGCCACTCCCGCGGTTTCACCTTCATCGCTTGCCTTTTGGGTCATCTTCGGCCTCTCCTCTGGCTCCCTTTTCGAATATTAAGCATCCTCTCAAAGCGCAAGGAAACCCATTAATGCACAGCATTGTGAGATTCCTTCTACATCTAATCAAGTTCACTCCTTATCCCACTCGATTTCCTTTCCACTAGACAGTGCAAGATCAACATATCCAATCAGCGTCTACCTGCCGAGGATGACGGTATTCGGTGGATGCAAGCAACAAGCGAGAATGCGGTGCCTTTCGAAGTCGGATCAGACAAGTTGAGGACGCCACTAGTACACAAAGTGAGGTATATGAGTCAGCCAATATCCAGGCATTCGCGGCTAAAGCGGATCGACGGATTTCTGTCAATTGGCCGGTGGGCAACGACAGCTAGAAGGACGTTGGCACAGGCGAACTGTACAGCCTCATCTCGAAGTATAAGCTGCATGACAATGGCTTCTCGATCTGAAGCTACTGGCTGGATTCAAGGTTTCCCATGTATGTCGGTCACTTCCGTTTCCAGCTGACCATTATCAGTGTCGGAATTGATTATGTGCCAAGCTGAAAGGCCCGAGTCGATTAAGTTCCTTTTCTCTGAGAAATGAAAGCGATTCAGAGGAAATCCTTGGTGATAGTATATACAAGGCATCACCTTCTTCCGCTGATTCAAACACCCTCCTCATAAGGGGCGGAGAAAAGCTCAGTAATCACAGTCGTTCCTAAATCTGAGTCCCAATCGGCTAAGAATTACCCATAGCCGAACCTCCTCTTCTTCTCGCTCCTCCCCCTCTTCTCCTTATAGCTTCAACCTCCGCATAATAAATTCACATTGGCAAGACACTTTGGTTGGATTGACCACTCTTCAGTGTTACACCGAAGAAACCATATTCTACATGCTTGCATACTAATACGTTTCATCGGCTTTCACTCTATGACACTCTCTTCCTCTCTTCAAAGTTCAGACGGCCTCTAGTGCTAATCAGGGGGCAAGCATCAAGTAATTCCTCCAGCGTCTAGGTGGCCTCGGGGCAAGCCGAGACATAGTTTTCGCTCAACTCTGCTGCGATAGCCGATACTTTGCCAGTTGGCCCCTCTCATGCTTGAACCCGCGCCACCTCGAGATAGTGGACTAGGACACAAACATTTCGAATTAAGACTCTGAATACGGTTGCCCCAGCTCTGCCCCCAGGATCCCTGTTGCATCTAGACACATCCAGACACCGCGTTTTAGAAGCCGAGCGGCAGTGCTCCAGCCTCCTGGACCCCTGACATCTGCTACCTGCCTCCACACCTCTGCTTGCTGGTGATATCTCGATTTGCCTGCCGAGATGGTCCTTCATGTGCTTAGTGAAGGTATTTTACTTCGGGATATCATTAAGCTTACCTCTGCCCTCTAATTTGCTACAATTGACTGCAACCTTTCCCCGTAGCATGTCTATCACGGAAGGTCCAGGGTCTGCCGTGCCTAAATAGATAAGCTTAGACTTATGTTGAACCACCTAAGCAGGCCACTTTCAACGGGGAGAGCGAAATAGCTAGGTACTTTCGAGTGGAGTAAGTTTCAGGCCGAACATATTCTTAACCTCGGCATGCTAAGTTTGCTATAGACAAAGCGAGATGAATCTATTTAAGTGCATCTAGACTTAGCTGAGAGCTATTTGAAGAGGCTAAAAGTGTAGGATGAGAGTAAGTATATAGTTCTCCCTACTTGCTGCCCCTTTACTTGAGTTAAACAAACCACAGAAAGACGTTAAGATGCCAGCGGTCGTTCCGCTCTTTCCGCTTGCTCTAAATAGTCTAGCCCCAACCGCCTTCGACGGCCTAAAAGCTACGTTCGCGCTTCCGACAGGTGCTGGCACACTCTCATAGATGTACCCCGGCGGCCTACTAAGGCCGGTAGCCTTCCTTTCCAAGAAGATGCCAACAGCCGAATGTAACTATGAGATATGGGATAAGGAACTACTAGCGCGTTCGAAGAATGGCGACTAGAGCTGGCAGGAGGATGCCAGTAGTCGACCAAATAAGAATCTGTCAGATCGCCGGCCGTTTGAACACATCATGACCACGAAAACTGAACCGTAGGCAAGCTAGATGCGCCGAATATTTGGCCAAGTTAAATCCAGGATTATCTATAGGTAATAGTATTTTGTTATTTAATAAAATTAACTATAAATAAGAGCTTTAAATACAATTACTGCTTATGCGTGGTTAATTCTCTTCTTTAGGAGCATTGGTTATGGATTGAAGGTCAGATCACGTGACTTAGTTTCCGCATTTCCAGTGGCATCCAGTCAATAGTCTGCGTGTTCCACTAAGAACGGGTCGGACGCCGTACTTTGACTTAACACTAACCAGAGTCACGCATACGACACAAGCCATCTTTAATTTCTTTGAAAACTGCTGTGTGCGGCCAATTTTCTTTATCTGATGAAAGAGTCCTATTGTTGAGGCTTGAGGTCTATTATCTTGGCGGAAGCGTACAAAAGCAATATCTGTATGTCAATCTTCTTTATTCTAAACATGTCCAGCATCCTGTACCCAAGCTACTGCTGAAACCTATGGCATCCTTTCCTTTTCTTTGTTAGATTTATAAGAAAGAAACTACCGCCTTTTAAACAAGCCTTTACTAAAATCGATATAAAAACGTACAGTTTTGCATTTGTTTGAATAAATCTTAGGGCAACGTTCTTCAACATGGTTACTAAATCTGCTCTTCTGGAAAAACATTTTCGCGCCAAATCCAGCAAAGACGCCTTCGACATAGCTCGTCAGAATATGTTCAATCGGCCTTCTCTTCCTGTACAAAAGCTTACAAACCTTCCTATCCCATACTATGCACCAGATCTACCTATCAGTGGGATTCCTAGTATTGAAGAGATTGTCGCTGCGAGAGAAACCGGTAATCTCGCTCATAACCCTACTTCAATTTGTCAAAACCACGTACATCGGGTGCGAGACGCTTTTGCAGTAAAATTCTCTCGCAGTCCCGCTATCTTTCAGGTAGTTTACATGTTTATCAATCTAAAGCCAGAAACCTTATAGTTTTTTAGGAAGCAGAGAATCTGCTTTTCCTTCAACAGAACTCAAATGTTCGGACACCTAAACTCTACGCGGCTTTTACCGACAACAAAGGGGACCCGCTTGGCTATGTTAGCGATAAAGCCTTTCTCGGAAAACGTGTTGAAGCGTCTCAGCTACCAGATTATCACTATTTAGTTTTGGAGTATATTTATGGCAGGAGCTGTAATAGTGTGAACTGGTCACAGCTGGATACCCAGACCCAGACCAAGATCTGTGCAAAAGTAGCTGAGCAACTACGCCTGCTTCGAGCCGTTCCGCCTCCAATGCCAACATATTATGGCCGAGTTAACTATCAGGGATGGCTGTCGAGCTTCCCAATAGTGTGCCATGGCAGTATTGGCAAATACGACATGTGCGGTCCATATGATACCTACAACAATTTTATCACATCCATATATAATGCAGCGGAGATTTCAGCGGTATTATCGGACCATTCGTCGAGTGAACTCAACCCCCGACCGAAGCTGCTCCTAACCAACCTCATGGATACTTTACGTACTTCGACAGGCCAAAAGCCTAGATTAACACACTTAGATCTAAAGGTTGAAAATTTTGTCGTTCAAGAAGTTATTTCGAAACAGGAACATCAAGAAAAAGAATATTCTGTTGTTATTGTGGACTGGGAATGTCTTGGGTGGATGCCCACTTGGGTAGAAGCTGCAGGTATACTTCTACGTGGACCGATAAAGCAAGAGGATTCTGACCTTTTCAATTGGGAACTCTCCCAAGGGATTACCCCATTTCATCATGCAACAGCAGAGTATTTTCGGTTATGTTCTGATTATGCTCTTTGTACAACCCATTAGTATATTTTCTTTAAATAATTTATTTCATGCGTCAAAATATTCCTGAAGTGGATCTAATGAGCCAAATTTAAAAAGACTGTTAAGATCAGAGTACGCTGGATCCGGGGGTTATACCCGATATTTAATTTCCGTTCAATGAACCATTCTCTGTCGAAGTTCCCCTCTACTCATTGGTCGATGTAAACCATACACGAGGCAAGCCTACTACTATCCGTTCAACGCAAGCATGAAAATCCTCTTGTGGGATGGGGTATGTCTGCGGACACATGCGATAGAACTGAATCCAAGGTCCTCTAAACCATCTAAGCGCTTGACCCAGCACGTCCGTGTCTGTTCCAGGAACGGTGTAGCTGTACATAGGGTTACCGAAAACCCTGTCGTCCATTCTCCATCTCGGTACCTTTCTTGAGGAAGAGACCGAGTGTGGGTGAACGAGCGCGCAAAGACGCATCTAAGCTATTAGCAAAACTTGTAACTCTTTGCTAGAAGAGATGGAAGCAGGATCAAATAAGAAGATAATGCTAGAGAGGGGCTAGAGAGCCCAACGGCTTTGAAGTCCATGTAATAAGACTACAATAAAGCCTTCTTTTAAGGATAAAGGTTCTATAAAGTTGAAATTGACTTGTTATCAAAATAACTAAACCTTCTATAAGTATATCAAGAACTCCTAGGCTTCCCAACCTGGATCATTCAGACGCTCGATCAACCTTCCAAGCCATCAAAGAAGTTGGGTTTTCGGCAATTCATTGGTGGAAGCCGCGTTCAGCCTTGAAACTGTGGCAAAACAATAAAATACTTGAGGTGCATCGTTTCAACAATCCAGATCTCTAGTTTCATAGAAAGACTATTGTTTATTTCTACTAGAGCTAGAACTAGGACTCAATTATAAGAGATTACTAGAAAGGGTCTAGAGAGCTCACGAGCTTTCTTCTCCGCGTAATGAGCTGGAGTTGAAACATGTACAGAAGTTCCAGAATTAACACACTGGAGAAGAAGTTAGCAGAGACATTTATAAGCCTGTAAGTGCTTAGATTAAATGCTAGATATAGCTGAAACTGTGATTAAGAAATAAGAAAAGACAAGATGTGGCTGAAGAGCTCACTGGCTTTGTTGTCCGCGTGCTAAGATGGAGTTAGAACACATACGGAGGCCCTGAGAGAATATGAAGCTAAAGAAGAACATGTTAGAGATATTTTTGAGCCTATTAGTACTTAATGAAGGTGTTGTATATAGCTAAACGACCTAATATCAGGAGAAAGGAAAGAGGAAGTGATGGAAAGGGGTTAGCGAGTTCAACGGCTTTGATTTCCGGATGATAAGGCTAGTTTTGAGGGTTTACGGTGGTTCTGGGATTACTTGCGGCTAAACTTAGCTTACTAGAGACAAGTAGAGCCTCTCAGTACCTAGATATATCTTAGTCTACAGCTAGATAAGCAGAAAGGAGGGTTTTAGACTAAGGGAATTCCTAAATACTCACACGGTGGCTACCTCCATTTGATAGGTGGTACATATGCCAAATGTGATTAGTCTAGGGCCAAAAAAGCACAATGAGAGTATACGGCAATAAGGAAATTATAGTATCAAGCTTCTTTCAAGATTCTTAGTCAGGAAAGGGGTTACAGTATATTAATATAGAGCTACAGGTGGCAGGTCATATACGCCTTTTCCAAGCGTCCACGCAATAGAAACGAGCTATGGGACACTCCTAAAAGGTAGTTCGCGGCCGTAAGACCAGCAGAATTAGCTTCTGTACTACTTATGAAGTCCAGTTCACCTCCTTAAGACTGTAAGAGAGAATCCTTATTATTCGCTACTGGATATTGAGTGAGAGGTAGTCTACGACTCTTCCAGACGGTAGCAGGATAAGAATGCGCTATGGGATACTCCTAAAGTCCAGTTCCCAGCCGTACGGCGAATAGGATTGATCCCTACACCACCCCTGAAATCCAGTTCACCCCCCTGAGAGCATGATAGGGTATAATCACATTCACTGATGCATTTCAGGGTAAACAGTCAAGAGCAACAAGGTATATTCCTTTTTCAGGGCCTTTAAGGGGCTGTCAACTACTACTATCTACTCCAACAAGCCTTGGAGAAGCTCCTTTTCCGCCAACTTGCGGAGCCAAGCGACTATGAACGGACCATAATCAAACCTCCTTTCCGCCGCCTTCCTCTCATCCACCTCCACCTCCATCATGGCTTCGCGGATCTTGGCTTGGAGCTCAAAATGCCCCATTATTGCCCTATCCCTCTTTTCCAAGAGGGTGGTAAGGTCGTCGTCCCTTTCAACCTTCTTCTGGACCCCAAAAGGCACCTCCGCGCCATCTACCTGGTCTTGGGCCACGCCCAGCTCCTCGGAGGCGCCGCGAAGCGGCTCTTCCTCTGTGGCCGCGAAGGAGGCCCAATCGGAGTCAACTTCGGCCAATCTGGCCTCAATGAGGCCGATAGTGGCCATATTGACGCAGAGATCCGAGCGGTAGGTGGTAAGAGGGCATTTTACGACGGCCAGGAGGGTATACCCAAAGTCCTCCTCTTCCCCAGCTGCTATGATGTGCTGGATTTTCTCGCTGGCGACCATGATCCAGTCTAGGCCTTCGTCACAGGAGCCTAGTCACGTGAAGGGTTAGTAAGGGGACTCTGGGTTAGGGTAGGGAGGGAGGAAGCTTACCGATCTTGGTCGGATTATCGTCGTATCCGTCGAGCTTCCAGACGTCTCCATCGATAGGGACGAAGGCAATGAAGTGGCTGAGGTTATCCTTGCCGCTGGAATTGGTGTCCTCAGAGGATCGGCGACGTTTTTTGGGTTTATCGTTCTCAAATTTCTCCTTGAGATACATGTCGGCTTCCAACATGTCCATTTTCTTGGCGAAGGAGTTGTGAATACGCTTGACGAACTCAAAGTTGGCGATCTCCTGGCCGCGGAGGTAAGGAGTGAAGGAATCAGTGAACTCTTTGAACTGCTGGAGGTTCTCGCCTAGATCGACGTTCTCGACATTCATCAGGATGTTCATGATAGCTAGGGTGGCGCAGGAGTTCGAAGACGGCATTTGATTGGCGAACCAGACTGCATCTGGGCATTCAGGTTCCTCGCTGTCGGCGTCAACTGGTCGGTACTTAAATAGCAGGATGAGGCCATAGATAGGCTTGGGAACAGAAACGAGGAGATCGGCATCAAAACCGTAGATTTCCTGCATCTTGACTCCTTGAACGCCCATCTCTTTGATCATGACATTGAAATAGGACTGGAATCGTTAGCGAAGCTCAGGGCGGTGATCATGTATTAGTAAAAGCTTACAGGGTCAGACTCAATCTCACACCACCCTTGCCACGTGACCTTGTCCTGTTCAGTGGCTTGTTGGTCAGGAGGGGAGGGGTAGTCTTTAGGAGGGGAACCAGCAAGAGGAGATGGGGTCCGGAGACGTGCTTTCTTGGAAGGGGATTCTGGAGAGCCGCCTCGGGGAGATGCTGGAGACCTGGCCCGGCGCTTAGATCCGACAGATGGTGAAGCTGGAGGAGGAGAAAAAGTCTCTGGGATTGCTACTGATGGCGACGCTGGTGGGGACGGAGTTTTCTCTCCAATTGCTGCTGAGGGTGACGCTGGTGGAGAAGGAGTTTTGTCTGGAATTGCTGCTGAGGGTGACGCTGGTGGAGAAGGAGTTTTGTCTGGACTTGCTGCTGGAGGTGACGCTGGAGGGGCAGAAGTGGCTTCTGGAACTGCTGCGGAAGGTGCACCACCATCGTGAGGGCTACCGACATCTTCTTGAGGCGGAGCTGGTATATTGGAATGGTTTGAAACTTGAGAGGTAGATCGAGCCGCTTTTGGACGCGAATTTTTGTTCTTGCGTGAACGACGAGCCATTTTCGAAGACGAGAAGAAGCTGGGGACCTGCCCGAAGAGAATTCAAAGAAGAATTGAAGCGGTGTGTAGACTGGACGTCGCGAGACTGAAGGACGGAAAGTTTTTGAAGAAGAGATGGAGAAGAAGAGTAGACGGATGCATGGCGAGGAGATCTTATAGATTTCTATGGTCTTATTGTCCAGTCCTCAATGCTATTATGAAAAGTTTGACAATAGGAACGAAAGTGAAAGTGAATTGAGAAAACATACTGATTAGTCAGTCATTGGTCAGGATGAATCGGACTCCGGAACAACATAAAATCCGCCAGCTGCCTTTCGCTGCTCCGAATGATGTTCAGCCCTATGGCTTCGCGCCGTAAGACGCGCTTTTGTTTGAATTTCGGGATGCCGAAAAACATTCACTGAAACAAAGGCAAACACAACTTCCGAGTAGAGACGACCTCCTGTCTCTTAAGACTGATTTGAAGACTTTCTGAATCCTTTCGTGCTTCTCCTCTTCTAATCCATGACGACTCTTTCCATAAACAACCCCAACAACAGGATGCGATGAACGGCACTCCTCGACTTCGTTCTGCGTATCCTTCTACGCCACCAACGGCCCAGAGGAGAAGAAACCCTAACACTCCTAATGCCACACCAAAGAGCCCAAACGTGGGCACACCGTTACCGGATTTGCCAAAAGCAAAACCTCCGCCAGAGAATACAGGGCCGTTAATACCGACCGACATCATAGATGCACCTACGCAGAGGTGGTACGCTTTCGCCTTCTATGTATTTCTGTTCGCCTGGCGATTTTACGACTTCTATAACTTAGCTGTGGACGAGGTGGAATCCTTTTGGTTATTCATAAAATGGATAGCGATCGATGGAGTGTTCTTGTTTGGGCTTCCTGCTTTGCAGATCCCATGGTTAGAATGGAGCACAGTGACAGTGTTTACACTGTTTGTTTTGCATGCAATATTGGATGGCATGCTCATGTTTAGAATTGGCGTAAGAGTTCTCCTTAAAGCATCAAGTTTGACCTAACGATCCGTATAGCTTCCTCTTCAAACCTGGCTATTTTCTCTTGGTGCCCTCGTCTTCGATAGCGAATTGGCTATTGCCGAACACAAAGTCAAGCCCGGGCCTATTCTACACAATGCTTCATTGATTTTGGGTAAACAGATTATCAACATATTACCTGAAGGATCCGCGTTATTGAATCCGAAGAAGGAATCCTTCTGTTTGAATACCTCTACGCACCAATTGGAGATACCTATTCAAATCAACCAGACGGACCCAATCCTCATTGAGCTTATGCGCATAGATTTGGATACCATGCAGAATGAGACAGTCACAATTTCGGCGCGGGAAACAAAGAGCATGTTGAACAAGGCAAAGAAAGCTGTCAAGCTGGTAGACCCAGCGAGTCCGCTTATACTACGATATCCTTTGAAGAAAACCGGGGTATATCTACTTCAAAAGGTTATTGATAAGTCCAAGCTGGAGGTCCGACCGAAAACATCGAGTATGGTGGTGGTCACTTGCCCACAAGCGCGGGTTCGACCTACCGGAGACAATCGGTGTAAAAACGAGCTCTCAAATGTCGCTCTTGAGGTTGAAGGCACTCCCCCTCTGGCCATCAAGTACCGACTATCTGTGAATGGAATTCCTCGAGAAGCGTCAGAATTCCAGAGTCTTCAGCCGGAGGATTACATTTCACCATTGAATAGACATACATCACAAGCATTGGTCCACTTTGGTCGCGAGGATGTGTCTTGGGCACGTTCACAACGTGTGACAGTAGCCTTAAATGAGTCGCTTACGACGAGTGGTCAATGGACATATTCGGTTGAGGAGGTGCAAGACGCCCTTGGAAATCGTATCATTTACACCAGTCCGGATCACGAAGACAGACCGAAACACAAGACCAAAGGGTTGCAACAATCGTTCTCTGTGCATGAACGTCCCAATATCATTCTTCAAGGATGCAACTCGCAGAATCCTCTTCAAGCCCCGAAAGGCCAGGTGGCGCTGTTGCCAATCAAGTACGGATCAACTGGGAAAGGCCCGGTCGAGCATTCTGCGCATACCATCGAGTACCTCTTCACTCCTGAAGCAGATCTCCTCCCGAACGGCGACCATAGTACGGCTGCTGAACTTAAGAAGCAGACGATGAAGAGCATTCGAGAAAAACCGCTGATTCAAGAAAGTGGACTGTACACACTCAAGTCTGTTTCTTCGGATTATTGCGAGGGAGAAGTCCTCGAGCCGGCTTCATGTTTGCTTCAGAATCCACCGGAGCCGGATTTGACTTTGTCCAGCGAGCCCATCGTTGATAAGTGTGCGGGCTCCCCAATAGGACTCCGCGTGCAACTTGATCTCATCGGAAGTCCGCCTTTCACTATTCGTTACACGCAGCAGAAAAATGGACGTTCGCAACCTCCTCTCTACAAGAGGGTTGACACTCTTAGAGGCCACATTGATCTCACCCCATCCGAGGCTGGCCATTGGAAGTATGTCTTCGATGAGATTAGGGATCGAGTATATTCTGAAAGGCCCCTACGAAAGCTCGAGTTAGAACAAGATGTCAAGCCTTCTGCATCTGCCCATTTCATAGATGCGGGAGAACATAAGCAAGCTTGTATTGATGATTCTGTGGAGTTTGATGTTAGGTTGGTGGGTCAAGGTCCTTGGATTTTGCAGTACGAATTGGTGCATTCTGGGAAGCGTACCAAACACTCGGTCAACGTGGACCAAGAGCATTACACGATTCAGACCCCGCCACTCAAAAGTGGAGGCGAATACACGATTTCGTTGGCAAGTGTTACCGATGAGATGGGATGTAAGGAGTATTTGAAAGAAGAAGCCAAAGTTAATGTCCGCCACGAGCGTCCCAAAGCTTATTTCGGACAAATAGATGGCAAACAGGCTGTCCGGACCCTGGAAGGCAAGAACGTGGAGCTGCCTGTACGTTTCACAGGTATCGGGCCGTGGAAGTTAGAGTTTGAAAACTCCGATACCAAGGACCAGAAGTTGTTGCGAGGTGTGAGCAAAGCCAACGATTTGGTTAAAGTCAACACCAAAGGCACTTATACGCTCCTATCAGTGCGAGATTCGATTTGCCCTGGGTTCATTGACGATAAAGCGAGTCGATTCAAAGTGGAATGGATAGGACGACCCCAAATCAGCATCCCAGAGTCCGCAACCACTGTATTTCATGGTGGCAAGTACATCAAGGAAGCTGTTTGTGAGGGCGATGAAGATGCCTTTGATGTACATTTGAATGGTAACGTCATACTCGAAACCTAATGTGTTCAACCTTTGTACTAACGTTGTTTTAGGTATGCCGCCATTGAAAGTGGCTTACGAGCAGTACTTCATAGCCAAGCCCGGTGCAAAGCCCACTTCTAAAAATGAGAAGGACCTGAAGACTTCCATCAGCAGCACATCCATCCGTACCGAAACCAAGCAGGCGGGTCTCTACGAATACAAGTTCACCCAACTGGAAGACTACAACTATGACTATGACCCTAAGCGCTTCCAGCCTCTCATCCTCCAACAAACAGTCCACCCTCGTCCCGACGCCCACTTCATAAACCCAGGCAAAACCTATGGCTACTGCTCACGCGAAGCCGACGGTGAAGAAGTAATCCCAATCACCTTCACCGGTGTTGCACCTTTCTACCTCGAAGTCGAAATCAAACATCACGGAACCCCCAAACCGGAAACGGTCTCCTTCAAAAACATCCTGAGCAACACATACGACTTGCGAATCCCACACCGACTCCTCCACCTCGGCCACTCCAACATCTCGATCCGCAAAATCCGCGACGCCCGCAACTGCGTCCGCAAACCCCCTCCGTCGTCCCCACGTGTCCAAATCTCCGTTCACGACGCGCCCACGGCCACACCGCTCGAAGACCGCACAGACTTCTGCGTCGGCGAGAGATTGAGCTTTGCGCTTGGTGGACAGGTTCCTTTCACGGTCTTCTATACTTTCAACAACCGCGACAAAAAGGCTTCGAATCCGGGGACTACGTTCCGGCGTCTGGCCGAGGTGCCGGGAACCTTCACCATCACGGGACTGCGGGACTCGGCGTCCGATTGTCTCTTCACCACCAATTTAACCAAAACTATCCATCCGATCCCCTCTGTCCGTCTCTCCCGCGGTCAAGTCATCGAAGTGGATATCCACCAGGGAGGAGAGAGCGAGCTTCTCTTTGAATTCGAAGGAACGCCGCCGTTTGAGTTCACGTATACGCGATCTACGAATGCGCGGAGAGGGAAGAAGAGCAGGGTGTTGGAAATGAAGACGGAGGTCAGTTGGGAGAAGAGTATGAGGGTTAGAGTCATGGATGAGGGGACTTATGAGGTTGTTTCTATTAAGGACCGGTGGTGTAGCTTTTCGAAGACGCCCGAGGGGGGTGTGGCGGGGCCTGGGGGTGGGAAGGGGAGCGATAGGCTTTTGACTTATTAGGGGTGTATAGGGGAGGAGGAGAGATGTAGGAGATGTGTGTGTGTGGTTTTAGGGATGGAGTTTGCATAAATTGGCGTTTTTTTTTCTTACTTCATGGTAATCCATCCATTTAAGACTGCTTTGTCCTTTCCCATTTTTCCTTTCTACGTGATCCGAGCAAGCATTTTAGCAATATCAGGTGTATCTCATAGCAGATTACACCTTCAATGATTCCCGGTTTTTGTTCGCTCGCCCCCCTTCCCATCCAAACGTAACGAGATGCTGCGACGTGATATGAGGGCTGATTAGGTGCATGCGTGCGTGCGTGCGTGTTTGTGCGGTCGTCTCTTTCCTCCATGGTCAAGTATACCTCCGGGATAGGCTTGCTTGTAGAGAAAGAGAGAGAGAGATCCTTCAGAAAGCCAGACTACGGGTTCAAAGCACGTCCTTTGGGCAAGTAAAGCCACGCGATCCAGTCTCTCCTTTTCGTGATTGGGAATTAAGTATACAAAATATCCCGCAAAAGAAAGCATCTATTGCTGGTATATATGATTAAATTAAACTAAATTAAATTAGAGACTAGTTCCATGCAAAAGATATAAAAGTCGCCATGCCATGAAAATGGTTTTAAACAAAGTCTACATTGACCAAACAAAACTATGCCGCCAAAAAAATCACAAGGACCAGAAAAACTACCTCTTAAGTGTCAAACTCTTCCTCCCTTCCCTAACCTTCTCCTTCAACCCCACACCCACGCCCACACCCACACCCCCATTCCCAATGCCGCTCCCCTCGGTCCCACTCCTCGAGATCTCCAAATCGGAATCCGACTCTCTAGCCTTCTTCTCCTGCTCCTCCTGCTCCTCCTTCTCCCACTTCTTCTCCAAATGTCCAATCGCCTCCTCGGTTAGTTCCTGCCTATTCATTCTCTCGAGGACATCTTTCTTCCGCGTTTTTCGGTCACCGATGAGGATGAGCAGACCGGCGGTGGCGTTGCATGTGATGGAGCAGATGAGAATCACGGTAGTCAAGGCGAAAGGGCGTCTTTTGTAGTAGATGGCCCACGTGCATGTGCCGAGTGCGATTTGAAAGAGCGAGTGGCAGTCTAGCAGGCATTGGATGGCGACGAGGAGGCGGAGCGGGAAGGCGTAGTGGGTTTCTGTTTCGTGGGGTTTGTAGAAGGTGTGCGAGTTTGCGTACTTGTTTTGGTGGTGTTCGAGTTTTGCTTGTTGTTTTGGGGTTAGGACTGTGTATTCGTATTGGTATTGTCCTTCGGCGTCCCTATCTTCTGCATACTTTGGTGGTGGGTTGGGCTGTCCGAATGGGGCGTTGGCGGATGGGAGATCGTTGTGGTCGTGGAGTTCGGGGAGCATGTCTTTCTTGCGGCGGGACCAGGTGTAGTGGTGGTAGTGTGCGATGAAAATCATATGATAGGTATCGACGGCGCGGAAAGGAGCGAGACCGTCACCAACGATGGCGAAGAGGGCGACCATGATGTTGTCGATAACGTTGACAAGGTAGATCTTTCGATTACCGACGTTGATCCAGCCTGGTAGAGGGGTCAGTAAAGCGAATCCATACTGCATCATTTTCATCTCTCGTCCCAGTAGATATAATTAACAGTGCACATACCGATCAAGAATAGTACCCATGCGAGACCGAAAAGAGTAATCAATGTCGCGTACAACGTAACAAGGAACCCAAGTGCTAGCATATGTCAGTTTGATTCATTCTTCCGCGGAATGTGACTTACGCCTTCTAACATATTGCCCAAAGCCCCTCATAGATCGCTTGAATTTAGATCTCTTAGAATGCAGCATGTGTCTAACATGATCGTTAAGCTCCTTTTTATCTTCTTTACTCCATCCGTCTAGTGATGTGCCATGAGGGAGGACTGCGTAGCGGGAGTCGCTCATTCTAGAATCAATGGTACGAATAGTCTCCATGGTCGGCTGGCGTTGAAGTCGTGGGGCTGCTTGAGCCTCCTCTTCCATCCTCTCCTCCTCTTTCGCTACGACTGCGGCATCTAAATCATCGTAACTTGTCATTGCACTTGGGCGGCTGCGAAGTGTGTATGTCGGTCGCCGATTTACGAAACGCCCTAGGCTAGGAATGAAGAGAGAGTTTTGTACGTTTGTGAGGGAGGTAAGGGTTTGGACTTCGGGGTCTGGTCAAGTTAGTACAATGCGTGGATATAGGGTGCGTATTTCATACCAAGAGTGTCTAGCACGTCTACCATGTTTGATGTATAGTCGCCCGATTGGGCCATTTCTCGAGGGGAGGGCCCATCAGCGCTTGTAGGTGGAGCTTTCCGCAAGCCCAGCTTCGAAGAAAGAGTCTGGCGTGCTGTCTTCCAACGACTTGGCTTCTCTCCAAAAGCGTCAGATGCTGTAGATACCGATGATTCCGAAGGCAACCGTCCGTCTGGTGTTTCCTCTGCTAGAGTAGGTAACTGTGGATTTGGTGTACCCAATCGAAGATTAGAGCCATTTTGTAAGCCCAGTGCCGCACCCGGGGCGCCTGTGGCTCGAAGACCTTGGGCTGAAGGTAATCGCCTTATGCCAATACTGGGCTGCCGTGCTCCTGCGGCAGGCCGTTGTAGTTGTGTTGGTCTCTCGGGTCCAGGTCTGGTTACGCTACTGCGACGGGGCGGTACTGCTTTCCTCGGTACCGTGAGTCTTGATGGACCTGGAGGAGTGCGACTGGATTTGTTAGCCAGTCGTTCAACTTCATCGAGAAACTGTGTCATACCTTGAACTCGGTGCTCCAGCAACAGGCAGATTCAGCGAGGCAGGCGTTATCGGTAGAGGCTTCTCTGCATCGATTGAAGATTGCAGCGACGTCGGCGGCTCTCGAGGCTGGTCGGAGGTTGCATAGTCGTGAACAGCTGTTCCGGGAAACGGACCCATGACGCCTTCATTCACTGCAGTCACACTGGCTGCATCTGCAGCAGGGAGATTTGCATGAGGAACACTGAGGGAGCCGCTAGCCTCTGCCCGTGAGTTATGAGGGCGAGAGGAGACTCTGGCGCGAGTTGTTTGGGCGGCATTCCGGAGGCGATCCATGAGGGCCACAGACGGGTGGGTGGAGGAATAGTGCGGGTTGTCGAAGTAGAATGGAGGAATTGTCAGTGGGCCATGGGAAGCCGAAATAACATGTTTATCTGAGGTCTGAAGTTGGCGAAAGGCTGGCCGGAAGGGGGCTAGGCAGTTGGACGCTATGAAGTCAGAGGCGCATCTGGCTGACCAAAGCTTCGTTAAGCAATTAAAAGGATAGTCGTGCTAATGCAGTTCCATAGCGGAGCCTCTTCGATAACCCCAAACAATGCCATTCTTGTCTCCAGAGACTGAATGCTGGCGTTCTCGACGTGAAACAGAAACAAAGGGCGATGATGAAAGACATTACCCGGTTTGAGGGCCATCTGTCGCACGATGCCCGTATCCTGGGAGCATATCAATTCGCTTAAGACACATGCATGTCGACGTGAATCCAGGCACACGCGCTCACAGGGGGTGAGGAGAGGCGTGCGTCTACCACCTTCTTTTCCACC
>AJFK01000484.1:0-24195 GCA_000467715.1 Hysterium pulicare CBS 123377
GTAGCATCTACCTAGACTTAGGTGGCTGTAGAAGTCCGCAGTACGCCGAATAATGACACCCATTGAGGCCCGTCCCGGAAGCTGATAAAGAACTTCCTACCGTGCCTGCGCTTGGTATAGGCACTTACGCCCGTGCTGCCATGCTGCTCCTACTATAAGGAACATTCAAACATTCGATGCAATGACATCCCCAGGCTGCGAAACAAAAGGCAGATTGGTCTATTTTTCAATGGAGCTAGACCGCGGAAAATGCACACACTCTCGGGCCAATCACTGCGAGCAGCGAACAACGAAGGTACTCCATCTGAACAAAACAAAGACACAGGCATACAAGAACAGATTGCATAAATCCCGGGGAAGCTAAATCAACGTGACCCCAGACCCAAGACTCTCTGCTGCATGTTGTGAGCTTCCCCCGCTAGGCGAACGCGTTACGTATCGAGGTAATATCCGCACGGTCCGTTGGAGAATGTGGTCTGAAGATAGACGCTGTTGGAGGAGTAGGTGGCGGCGAGCGCTCCCTGATTCGCAGGACATGTGCCAGCTAAGTTGAGCTCGCAGCTCTGGCCAGTCCCAGCGTATTGAGCGATGTAATTCGAGCCCGCACAGTTCGCAGTGGTAATGCAGGCTACACAGCAATCATACGCAGTATCGGTATCGAAGGTATTGGCCCCTGTATCGGTGACTAATTGTAATGTGTTGCCGCTGGCATCGGTCGACACTTGATTGGATGGACCGCATTGGGCGTAGTATGTGCTTGTCGGCTGGTGAACGATGGTTGCTGTTGTGCTGCGGTTTTGTCAGCTCTTACCAAAGGCATGTGAAGGCATCTGGAAGCTTACGTTGTCGCCGTTGTCACCGTTGTCACCGTTGTCGTCGTGGTGGAAGCAGTGGCGGAGAAAGTCAAAGTGACGCTTGCATCTGGCAAGTAGGCCGTGCTGGTACTTGTCACCGTTACCGAAGAAGTGCTCGTAGGTGTCGCCGCGGTCACTGTACTCGTTTTCTTTGCCGTAAAGGTGATGGTATTCGGTATGATGGATTCAATCGAGACCACGCAGACAACTTTGTACACATATTTCGTTGGTGCTCCTTTGCAACGCGGCTGGGCCTTCTGGACAGCACCGCGGGCTGCAAACCTGCCAAGTTCAGCTTCGACTTCTGGCGGACTGGCCAGCGAGCGTTTCCTGCCGCCAGGGGTGGGGGTCGGATATATGAACCCATCAGGAACGGGGACAGTGGTCGTAGTTGCTGCGATGGTGCTAGTTATTGTACTGGTCGCCGTGCTAGTCGATGTACTTGTATCTTAGAGCCCGTTAGCATTTCTTCTCAGCATGTAAAGCACGAACATATACCTGTTTCCGTGAAAGATAATGTAGTCGTTAAAGTCAGACTGTATGTGTCCGTTATAATCGAAGCAGTGCTTGTGACTGTCGAAGTGGAGGTCACGGTAGCTGTTGAAGATTAGCAGGCGAATGGCGTACAGATGGGGACAAAGAACCCCTACTGGTTGTCGCTTTCGGGGTGATGGTAGCTATAGGAGTCAAGGTGTAGAAGGCAAGCGGCCGTAGCGTAAGCACAATTGACTGAGTCGTAGTAGTCGCTGTGGTCGATTTTGTTGTTAGATAAGAGGTACAGGTAGATTGGGTGTAAGCCGTTGCAGCGAGCCGCTTTACATCCACAGGATTCGCAGCGCATAGGACTGAAAGAAGCAAGAAATAGAGAAGAGTAGAAATCATGTTCGCAGCTGCTACTATTGTCCCAGTGAGCAAGAAGGATGCTGGGAATCCGACATGATTATATATAGAGCATTGATTCAGTGAGCATCGATTCACAGAAGCTGAACCCCGGGAACGCAGCAGAGGCCCTTCTGGATCGACAGCCCCTGCCTGAATGAGTATTGATGAACGCATATGTCCATCATCGAATACAGCATTTCAAGGTTGCTTGATACTGCTGTTAAAAAAGCTGTCGCGGCGTCGTGGTTTGGTGGCCCTGTGGCTAGCTGATGGTCGACGTGGATACCGCGTTGAAAATAGGTAAATCTCTCCTTAAACGGTTAGATGTTAGACCTCGGCAAGTTGGCTGCCAGTAAAGCTCTCCGCCGCGCAAACAAATAACAAATACAGAAAAGATGTGTTCACTCTTTGCCCTAACGAGTTGCGGAAAGGATACACTAACTGTCAGACGCACCTCAGAGGTCTGGATGCGACGAGAGACGCCACGAGTCAACTTAACTGGGAGCGTCTGGTGCCAGATCATCAGAAAAACCTCTGTAAACAGCTGCCCCGAGAGCTTCTTTGCTTCATTTGGGAAGATCAAGTAACCTAAAAAAGACAGACAGACAAACCTCGCTAGGGAATTATCCCTGTAATGATCTCCGTCAGCATATCCGGCCAGCTGCTATTAGGTCCTTGAGCCTCATTCGAACTCTCCAAGCATGGCTGTCAATTGTACATTTGCGAAACTCAGCTTGTGTTTCCAGCCAAGGGCATGATGCGCCATCTTCTTCTGGACGAGCCGGATAGGGTTGCGCAGGAAGCTTTCTCAGCTCTCAGCCTTATTTCCAAAAGAGACGCCACTTTGGTTCAGCTGAATCGCATCGCTTGGGATGTAGCCTCATATAGCTTTCAAACGGCGGTGCGCTAATGCTTGAGTGTCTCAGGCCTTTGAAGCCCAATCTTGCCTGGGTATGGACAATCCGGGGAGGGTGGCTTGCATCTACGCCCGCTTAAGCTTGTCTAGTAGATGTCTTTGGAGTCAAGTGGTTAAACCCAAGAAGGGAGCAGAAAGTTGCATTGAACGCTGTAACTGCAAAACCAAAATTCCCAAGATGCTTATTTCACGCAATGCCGTGGTGTATCCCGGTAGCATGGAAAAATGAGGTAGCTCTCCTTAGCTCAGCCTTCAGTTATTTTCTACGGATAAATGTATATAAGAGGAACTTTAAAGCTGTCTTCTAGAACTTTAGAGTCTCCACTCTCTAAGCTGAGTGGGGAGCCAGTCGACTAGAACGAGTACGTTGCCCATGCTACCGCCAAAGCTATTTGACTCTCTGGGCCGTTGACGCGTGTTGACGCTTATAGAAAAGCTTAGTACTACTCAGCTTCTTACTACGATTACACTTGAGATTGTATGTAACCTGGGAAGAGCGAGTACGTGCGGTATTTCAATTCGAATATACCTGTTGGAGCCTTCTACTAGCCACCAGCGGCACAACTTGGAATAACTGTAATGGGACTGCAATGTGCTATGTGCATGAAGTACTCAGGACTATCCTTCGTTACTCACCTAACTTTGTACATTTCTTATCTAGCCAGACGCGAACGCCCACAATAGGATTCATTATTGGTTCTACTATAGACTTCTAAAGTTACCTAAGTCTAGGTAGATTCTATTGTATACCCTTCTTTTAAATAATCTTAAAGATAGCAACTTACTTTCACGCCTAGTGCAGAGGTTAAATCAACTTTGCGGGCAGGTGGAAAATGCCGTGGTAGACAGAGGCTTATCCTCTGAAAACGACGAATTATGACGCTCCCTGTGGCCCCATCTGATCTTTCCTAAATTTCAACGCTTCTAAGTCCTGCTTCATCCCAGAATCTTAAATGCATTCCAAGTAGGAAGCGTCTAGATAAGCTTCGAAAGGAGGACATCGCAGGTTCATGCTACCCAGACGAACTTATGCAGACCGCGAAACATCAGATCAAGAGGTGCACCCTACGGAGTCCATATCTTTTTAAATGTATTACATATCACAGTTACAAGCGGATTAATTCCTACTACTATTGAAGGCAATTTTATAACAAGGTTGATGTGAATTATGTTTATCTGGACTTCCGCAGCCCGCCTCAGAGGATCCTGGTGCTGTACTTTGGAGGCACAACCAAGCTCTATATTTCCCATCTACTCTTAGGGGAATCTCACCCGAAATAATACAGACAGACCAGTAGACCAAAGCGTTAATACGTTCAAAAGCATGCGTATCTATGCCATCAAATGACGGAACCCAAAACCACCTCGAAAGTTACGCCTTACTGGCAGATTGCTCTCTCAAATACCCCTCAATCTTAGGGTTCGCAGCCTGCTCAATCAGCTTATCTTGTTCCTTATCCTCCGCGCTCTTCTCCGTGGCGGGCTCTGTCTCAGCTTTCTCTTCATCCTTCTTCCCGCCGCCAACAAGACTCCCAACGACCCCAGCCGCAGAGCCCACTGCCGCTGATGCTTGCGCTGCGACTTGCTTCGCTTGGTCTAGATACGAAGGTGCAGGTTCCTCCGCTGAAGGCACTGACACGTCTTTGGGCGCCTGGCCAACAGTGCTGGGTTCCATCGTAGTCGTCTTATCGCCGTGACCGTGGTCATTGACAGCCGGCGTGCCATCCGCCAGCTGGCCTTCAGCGTGCGTCTCTTGCTGCTGCTCGAAGCGCGTATCCGAAGTTCCTTGTCGAAGGCCTGGGGAATCCGATTGAGCTTCGCGAATTGGTAGAGTGGTTTCCGTAGGCTTGGGTGTTGGTGCTGGGGAGGGCGTGTCGCTTCGCGGCGGGGTTTGGCTTTCCGGCTCGCCTGTATCCAGAGGGTGGGTGTCGGTACCAACTGTTGTCAATGCCAGTTCAGCTTCATCTATGGGTGTGTTGACGACCATGAGACTGCCGTGGATGGCTTTGAGGCTCTCGCTGGATTTCAGAGTGGCAATGACTTTCTTTCGAGGCTGCCCCTCTTCGCTGCCAATTGCTACCGCCGTGACTTTACCGTCTTCGCCTTCTACCCACTTGATTGGGCCTGTAGGAATTGTTCGAGAAGTTCCTTGTACTGCGGGCGAGTCCCAATCCAATGCAGACTCGATATCAGGTTCCAAGATAGGCATCATGCCGAATTTGAAATCTAGTTGACCGCCATATTTCTTAGGTATGTTGGCTGGGTCGATGTATTGTTCGAGGGTGGACTTCATGTTGGCATTGGAGAGGATGAAGATTTTGGATACTGTGATAGGGTCGAACCATCGCTTGATCCAGCCCCAGACTGTAGGAAAGAAGGCAGGGGCGCCAATTATCTGCTTGGGATTAACTCCGACTTTGTAACGAGTGACGGGTCCTCGCTAGAGAAGTTTCTGGGTAAGGGGAGAACGCACGAATATTCGATCCAATGTCTCAGGATAGTGCGCAGTAGCCAATGTACTCGCATCCTGCATATGGTTTTTTAAGTTCCAAAACTGCTTTAATCCAACCTTCGAGATATCCACAATATTGTTGCTTTGAGAGATAGGTGTTTCGGGGTGATGACGATTGGTTATAGCAGAGCATAGAGGCATTACGAAACGCGTGAGGTTCTCATATAGCGCGAATAGGCGAAGCATCTTTGCAGGGACATTGTGGGAGACGGTAGAGCCCTTTGCGACCGATTTTTCATAGGCAGAAATGTTCTTCGAATTGAGGTGGGAGACCTCGAAGACATACACAGGTATACCGCGCTTGTCCCGTCGCCCTGTCCATTGTGGATACTGTTCGCTATCAGCCTTGTCCGCTCACAGCCAGGACGCGTCTCCTACAAGCTGTCGAGTCTGTTCGTATTCACCGACATCAATGGTGTCGTAGAGTTCCTCGAGGTGGTTTTCTTTCCGCCAATCCTCTGTGTCTTTGAACTGTTTAAGCGCTTCCGGTGGATTGAATCTTCGAGCTCGGAGGTATCTCCTACGCCGCTGTCAGCATTTGCCCGCTCACCACAACAGAAGGACTACACACAGCAGCGTCTCGTCATCATGAGTCGCACCGATAACTCCGCCGGTTCCAGCGGACTTGTAATAACCCGCATCCTGACACAGCTTCTTGAAAGCGTCCAAAGCCGCCTGTTGATTGTCCGTAAGATGCCCCAAGTGAGCCGAGGGATATTGGTAGGAGTCTAATCTCTTGAGTTCTGCCATTTCAAAGCATGGAGAAGCGTGTAATAATTAGAAGGAAACGGCGCGAAGGAACCATACGTTATTAGAGTCGTATATGTAGCATGCTGTTCATCTGGGTGAGATCTGCTGCTGCTAATGCTGGTGATGTCAGTCGGGACGGAGCTGTTTTTAGTCCGTCATCGGATCTTTAAAGAAAAAGCGAGGCGCCCAGCTCGCGAGTGCGATTCATTGGGCGTATTTCCGCATTTAATACGGCGTGTGGCATAAATCTAGGCTCATTCCACTCAGCCAAAGGATTGATGTGCAAGGCAGAAATGGTGATAGCACAGTTATGGGGGCACAAGTATCGTTTGACTGGGCCTCCCATGCCTGGAGATGTTCCCGGCATCACCGGGGAAGGCTTGCCAAGGATCACCTTCTACATCTCACAACATCCCACAGCAGCAAAGTACGTCAAATTCCAAGGCCACGGTAAGCAGGCAGTGGTGAACTCTGCAGCTGATCTATCTAGAGAGCTGTATCATAATGCGGCTCTGAAAACTAGCGAAACTGCGGTTGACCCGAAACCCGATAAAGAACAGCAAGGAACCAGGATAGCCGGTGGAGAAGGACCCACTGTGAAAGATGATCGCCCATGCATCTTCCCGCATCTTGCAGACCGGGGTGGAGCTTCACGCCTTTCCGACCCTTCTGACAATCCGCCCATCAGCGACTCTGGCACAGAGCAACCCCATCAAGCGATCCACGAGATCAGTCTTACTTCCCGTAAGCACGATATCATCATTGACTCTCTTGTGCAGTTCCAGATTCTTCTTCAGCTGAGGCAAAGTGAGATTGGGCACCTTTCTCGGATCTTCGACGTACCCATCGGGAACCGAGGTGCAGTATCGTGTGTCCAGATCATTGAAGAAGTTTAGGCAAGATAGAGGAAGTGTAATGAACCTGCAGCCTTCCGGAAGAGCATAAACGAGGAGTCGAAGACAGGGGATGGTGACTGCTGTACCCCGTAGATAAAGGGCGCGAAGGTTTGCCAAAGCTGTCAGTGGTACCCGACAGTCGTCATTGATCTGCTCGTTGCCTGAAACGTTAAGCTGTCGAAGTGTGTCTGCATGGGTCGCTAGATGAAGAAGATGAATATTCGTTGCAGTAGTGAATGAGATGTCAAGTTTGGACAATTGCGGGAGGAGCCGTAGGAGAGATATGTCGTCGAGTGAAAGGGGTAGATGTGATAAGTCCAGCTCTGTTAGATGAGTGAAAGCTGCCATACGAAACAACGGCGTTAGAAATGGCGTTGGATTCCCTCGAGATCCGATTGATGCTGACAACGAGAATGATTCTATGCGTCTATCCGCAAACAGACCAAGTAATGGTGGCGTCCACCATCCACGTTCTGAGATGAGCCGGGCAATCTCATTATCAGACTTGGCTGATCTGACAAGTCTGAGGTCTGGATGAGCTCTGGCTTTGGGGTGTCTTTTCAAGAGTGCCACGACTTCTTGTCTGCCTCGTTCGACAATGGCCTCATCCTGAACCCGATTTTCTATGCCTAGGTAAATAGTAAGTATTCTCGACAAGACACGGCCATCACAAGTCATGCATTGGTGCTAGTGTACACACCAACATCCTGCTTCTTTTCGAGGGGTGGGTCATTCGGTAGGTCTATTTCAGAGAATGGTTGATTGCCTGAGAAGATATTGGTGCTTTTCTCAGCTAAAGCCGGCCGTGGTTGAGCTGGTGAGTCTCGAGTCCTCTTAGTTGGACGTTTGTTTGCCCAAGGACCAGATGAATCAAAATCGGAGGAAGGGTCAGTAGTTGCTTTGCGTTTCTTTTCTGCGGTATGCAGGCTGCCATTGATGATGACCTTCTGAAGCCGCGGCGTAGACATGATGCGAAGGGTCTTGTTTGTTGGATCAAGATAGGTGATGAGGACTGCGATAGCTGACATTGCGATAGTTGATATTAGTCAGCTGCTTAATCTACTCCCCGCAAACCTTCGCCAGCAATTCTGTTGGGTGTCAAACCGTCATCCATTTTCCAGTTCACCACCATTCCCGTTCCTCCTGCAGAGCTCGAGCACCCAAACCCACGCCTCTAATTTTTACCATAGTCTTCGAGGGACTCGATAACTCGTATCAAACAACCAACAGTCAAATGCACACCAGCTTGTGCAACTATTGATCACCGCCACCGCCCGCCAGAGCTATCGACCGTGATACGACACCAGTTATGGCCGCCGTACTTTCATTCACGTCTCTTCCCACCGAGATATTACAGGCCATCTTCCAATTCCTGCCCGCCGACTCACTCATATCCGTATCGAGAGCTTGCAGACAGCTCAAGAGCGTCACCGATTCGCCCATAATATGGCGTTATTACTGCAAATCCTTCACCTTCTGGGATCCGAAACACAACATTCAAGCCAAGTTTAGGGGCCCTCTTTCCGACGTCGACTGGCGTGCACTTTTTGTAGGACGACTCAGGACATTCGGCGAGGCGAACCGACTCCTCAATCTGATACTGTCCAGCCAGCGTGGCCGCAATAAATGGATCAATGAGATTGCCGATCTCGGGTACGATGCAAAAGAGGTTCTAGTACAGAACTGTAAGACTCGGGACGATGCAGAAGATGTTCTGGCCAGAAGATACTACGCCAAAGCAGCACTTGAACGAATACAACGAGAGCTAGGCATCAAAATCTGGAAAGAGTTGGCAAGTGGCAAAGACATACCAATTGAACGAACATTGGGAGCCTATGACATGTTCAGGCTAGGCACAGGTCTACCAGATGTTGATGGCATCGGAGTGTACCTTGACGAGCTAGTATCGAAGTTGTTGGAGAGCCACCCAGACTTCAAGGATCTCAGCATTCGTCAAAAGGCTCTCACCGTCGCGAGCTTCCTCCGAAACGCTGGATTCGTAGGCGCCTCGGATAATTCTTATCATGCGCTTCGGAACAGTTTCATCGGCATAGTGCTCTTGAATGGTGATCACGAATCGCTCCCTTTGATCTCCGTAGCTATCTTCTGCGCAGTCGCCACACGCCTCGGACTAGATGCTCGACCCTGTGGCTTTATGTTCCACGTTTACGGCATTGTATATGCTCCTTGCCACACCTCTCTGGATGGCCGCTATCTTCCCGGCAATCAAGAACCAGAGTACATGTACATCGACCCCTTTCGTTCCGAAAATGAAGTATCAGAAGACAATTTGCACGAAGCCCTCCGCGAAATGGGGATTCATAAAAATGATCACATGTCATACCTCCGCGATGCGTCAACCCGTGAACTTGTTCTCCGCACAGCTCGCAACATCATGAACTCCGTCCAAACCATTCGTCAGAGGCAAGTTGTTTTCGCCAATATGAGTCCTCAGGGAGACTTCTCACTCGACATGGATGACGCCTTTTACGCCGCTTTATGGGCATCTATTATGTTAGGACCTCAGTCAGAGGATGGGGCAGACTCCCTGTCCAACATCACGACTCGAAGACGCCGGTACCTCCCTTACCTCCTCGAACATTTCCAGTCGCACTTCCCATGGGATGTTTCACTCATCGAAGAATACATTATCCCGCTCTTTTTCAACTCTGATGATGGACAACGGCTCATCCAGTTTCTACAAAACATCCATGCCGCGGACATGTTGCATAAAGAAGTAAAACCAAGGGGTAGAAACACCACCACTGTCAAATATAAAATCGGCCACTTATTCCAGCATAAACGGTACATGTACGAAGGTGTCATTACGGGCTGGGATACCTGTTGCGAAGCCGGTGACGAATGGATAAGACACATGGGTGTGGATCAGCTTAGTCGAGGCAAAGATCAGAGTTTCTATCACGTGCTGTAAGCTTCCCCCTACATCTCATACCCCACACTATCAAGTAACCTGAGCATACGCTAACCATAGCATATTACAGTGTCTACGATAAGTCCGTGCGCTACGTAGCCGAGGAGAATATCGGCCCTATGGATGCTGATATCCAACCTTCGGAGGCAATGCTTAGACTTGCGGGACGTCATTTTAAACGGTGGGATGATGAGAATAAAACCTTCGTCTCTAATATGAAGGATGAGTATCCGGATGATTGAGAGAGCTGAAATGCTGTCGTAGTAGATAATCGGGTTGTTCTTGGGTGTTTGATGGCTTCTTTGTTCTATATTGATACCACCTTCCACTCATGGGGTTGTTTGAACTGTAGGTGGGAAGTAGAGTCAATAATTGGATATAGTATGAGAAGCCAGGTTAGACGTCGCCAATCCTCTCCAAACTCGTCCTAGAACTCATCCGCCCACCATTTACTCCTCCTCCTAACCGGCTCCGTCCACTCCCATCCCGGCCCAATCCATACTCTCCCCCTACCATCCGCAACTAGAACTTCATTTGCGGCAAACCACCAGCTCGGCACAAATTGGAAAACTGCTTCGTCGTCGATGGGAGAGACGTTGCGATGCGGGAACCTTCCTCTTGGACCCCGCCGGTGTGAGAGGCTACCGTGCCAGTGGGTTTGGGAAGAGGTGGAAGAGGTTACGTCTACCAGGATGTCGGCTTTCCGCAGTTCTAGATCCTCGTAGTCATCTTCTGTGGGAACGTGGGGTGAGTGGCAGAAATATGTTGTGCCGTAGATGGGTTCGGGACCTGGTTGTTGCGGTGGTGGCGGTGGAAGAGAAGGGGGTATGGTCTCCGCTTCTGGTGTCGGGGTATCCTCTAGATGCATGGTGTTTGAGCCGGCTTTGGGCGGTTCGGGGCTTTGGGGGAAGGTATTTTGACCCCGCCTTGTCTCGGCCTCAGGAGTCGAAGGTTGTGGAGATTTGCGGTCAGGAGCTGGCTGGTAAAAGTAAAACTTCCTCTTTCTCTCGGCTTCGGGAGTTGAAGGCTGTGAGGCTTGATCTTTGGCCTTGGACTGTGGTGGTTGTGGCGGCGGACTGGAGTTCGAAGGTGGCTGGTAAATGTAAGGAGACCGTTTCCTTTCTGGTTCGGGGTTCGACTTGGGCGGTCCGGGATCTGAAAACACGCGTTTGGCGAAGCCACCTCTTGAAGATTGTGGTTTTGCCTCTGGACCATTGAAAGTGAAGCCTGGAGGAGCGCCATACTTAGGGGGCGAGGTAGGCGGAGTGGGCATGCTTCCAGTACCGAGACTCCCATATGTCGTACTAGGCGGCGGCGGTTCAAGACTCAAAGCCATCTTCATGACTGAGTTCTGCGGCGTGTGATCGATTTGTGGCGGTGTATATGTGAGCTGGATCATTGAAGGGGAGGTAAGCGCTCCCAAAGGTTGTGGTGGCTCGAGATTTGGTTTGATCTCTTCGAACTTGGCTTTCTCTTTTCCTTTTGCCTTGTCGGCTTTAGCTTTTAACTTTGTGGCTTCCTTTTTGGCTTTCTCGACTTCTTTGAGAGCTTCGTCTAGGGCTCTATTTTGAGATGCTACGACTCGAATGAAGGCTTTGCGTTCGGATTGAAGTTGATCTAGAAGTTCCTGATTCGGCTTCTCCTTCGTCATCCTGGTCATCTCGATATTCAGTGTGACGAGTAGTAAATTCAGCATGCCTTTCGAGGCATCTAGTAAGCTTCTCAATACATTGATTCTGCTCTTTTGAAAGATGAACCGAACGCGCTTCATGAATGGTAACGATGAATCTTTTCCAGTTGAAGGTTTTAAAGCTGCCATCAGATCGTCGGCTTCGCTGTACACTAGTTGACATTGATACATCAATTGAGGGAGTATTGTCATGGCTTCTTGGATTATTGTTGATCCTGTGACTTTGGAACTATCTTCTAAGCTTTTGTTCACGAGTCTGAGAATCTGCCGAGTACGTCAACTATCATTCATCACCAAAACAACACTCAACATGTGCAAGATTGTTTCTGCCTTCTTACCTGCGAAAAACATGCCATCTCGCCACTGATATATCGTACATCTTTCCCTGCTGAGCCTAGTTCGTCTGCTATTCCCGCAAGTTTGAGGGAGAGTTTGCACCCTGTGCCCACGATTCCGGCTATCGTTGGAATGATCTCGAGTCCCGACATTTTGATACCACGTACATCAACGATGCATCCACTATAGCGAAAGTCTAAATGAGATGTGCAAATCTTCAAGACTGCAGCGAGGCTGAGATCAAGAGAAATACACAGCCTCGGCAGAAGAGTTCTAGCGCTTCAGCCACTCATGCAGCCAGTGGACGAGGCCTCGTCAAGCAAACGTTGTTAGAGGTAACGTTGACGTGCAGATTTACCAAAATCCATCACGCCCTTCTCTTGATTGAATACGAGGTCATGGTGACACGGAAAGCCTGGAGCTGAAAACCGAGAGTAAAAGACTCGACATGCAATCCGCAAAACATTGACACAGCCTCCGAAGCCTAAGGACCTTCACCATGGACGAGATCTTCTCCGACATCGACCCTTATTGCCCGGATCCTCTAGATGTGTCATTTTTATCGCGATTCATGCGAGATAGCTCTCTCAGATCAGAGCAAGAACAAGAGCAAGCCAAAGCCAAAGCGGAGGCCAAAAGGAAACGGGATACTAGTAAGCTCTGTCGCCGATGTGTACGAAGGATTAAGTTGGACCCTTCGAAACTGAGGACGAGAGGCTTCGATTATGGTACAGATCTAGGCACTTTTGGTGAGGTCCAATCGCGCACCAAATGTCCCTTCTGTCGGCTCGTCGTTGCTGCTATAACCCAATTCCGGGACCCTGAAGTCTATCCAGATCAACACGAAGAGGTGAAAGTTACATGGGAGAAGCCTGCTGGGTATTCGGTTAATCTCGCGGTCTGTCGCGGAACACGAATTGGTTTCGTAGCAGATGATGATGATGACTCTGATGATGAAAACGATGACGATGAAGACGATGAAGAAGATGACGATGAGGAAGATGAGGAAGACGGCGAGCCTCCCAAAGAACTCGCTATCAGACGAGCTCGAGTAGTGCGAGAATCCTTCGCGGATCCAATTCAAATGGGAGACTGGCTCAACGACTGTCGAGAAAATCATGACGACGTTTGCGATCCCATTGTTAATAACGTTGCCGAGGTCTTCAGGTCTTCTTTCTTGTCAACGATCTCTTATGCATTTCGTCTCATCGATGTCAGGAGATATTGCATTGTCGAGGGACCTGCCAATGCCGAATACATCGCATTAAGCTACGTCTGGGGCCGCGTACCGAGCCTTCGGCTTTTGGAAAGTAATAAGGACGATCTGATGGCTTTCAAAGGCCTCCAGCATTATTGGGATGAAATACCCAAGACCATTAAGGATGCTATTGCGCTTACTAAGCAAATGGATATACGATATCTTTGGGTGGATGCGTTATGCCTCATTCAGGACAGCCAGATCGATCTCATGCAAGGCGTTTCGCAGATGCATATGATCTACGGAGGTGCTTCCTTGACTGTGATCGGTGCAGCCGGTTCTCATGCCAACGTGGGCCTTCCCGGAGTCCGTTATGGAAGCCGCAAACCAGAGCCAATTGTAGAAGAAGTGAAAGAGGGGGTTAAGATGACTCTGACGAACGACTTGAATGATATGCTGGAGATGTCTCATTACTCTACTCGAGCTTGGACGTAAGAAGATCAATCCAATTTCTTCAAATCCTCTGCTAAATACTGTTCTGATAGCTTCCAAGAACAACTCCTCTCCCAGCGTACTCTGATATTTGCGCCCAACGGCCTCGCGTACTTCAGATGCCTTCGCGCTGTCTGGGCAGAAGATACCAATGATGACGAGCGCCCAAATGTCATCAACTTTGAACCCGACTACCTCTACAGTGCTTTGGACGTCCACTTCTCACCTCCTCTCGCTTACGATTCCCTCCTCCTTCATTTTACCAAACGCTCCCTCACAGTGCAAAGCGACGCTCTCCGCGCCTTCGCGGGGATTCAAGGCACTCTCGAACAAAGAATGAAATGTCCCTTTATCGAGGGTATCCCAACCGCTGCCATCGATCTCTTTCTCCTCTTCAGCGGCCATTTCAACACACTCAAACGTTGTGATCATTTCGCGAGCTGGAGTTGGGCCGGTTGGATCGGTACTGTGAAATGGGAAATGCGCTGGTGTCTGACCGATCCCAAGTCACTTCAAGAATGGCTTAGCCATAGAACCTGGATCGTTTGGTATACGAGGAAAGAAGCTGCATCTCCCAAACTAGTGTGGGATCCGGAAGATGCATCAGCCTCAGGCTGCTTTATTGATGCAGATATATACCGGCGCCGTTCGAGCTTCAAAAGTCCATACTGCTCTGACCTAGTAGTAACACAAATCGAGCCAACAGTCGACCTAAAATTGTCTACTTTACCACGCAATGCGATATTACTTCAATTTTGGACCTTGGCGATTCGTTTCAAAATCTCGCAAATCGACATCGCACCCGGCGGGCCTCGGGTCTGTGAACGCGGCCGCCTAATAAACCGCCACGGCGTCCTCTGCGGTTCAGTACACCTGGATAACCACTACATCACCGAGAAGGACTTCGGCAAACCGTTTGAGTTCATTGTGCTTTCGGAATGCAAGGACACCATGGGCGGCTCGGCGCTGAACGATGGAGATGTGTATTTGGGGGAGACTTGGGAGTTATTTTGGGTTCTGCTTATTGAATGGAACGAGGAAAAGACGATTGCGGAGAGGAGGGGGCTGGGACAGGTCTGGCAGAAAGATATTGCGGAAGCTGAAGAACCAGCCGTGTGGAAGGAGGTTTTGTTGAAGTAGGTGATTGAATGGATTTAGGTGGGTCTTACTGCACCTCCAATGTGTAAGGGTTTAATCTACTTGTAAGAATATTGGACTTTCTCGAAGCTCAACCATCACCATGAGACTTAACGACGCGACGCAAGCGGATCACACCCTCCACGCCATCGAATTCCCCCTCATTTCCGCTCTCCTCCGCCGCAGATGCCGACGTCCTTCCCACCCCATACCTGACATAGCATTTCGTAGTCCATCTATCTAACTCCTCACGATACAAGTTGAATGACCTTAAGAGTATTTCCTCATCGAGAGCGGTCCCCAAATCCATCGCCATTCTAACAGTGTCCACTATTCTGCCGTCTCTCCATGAACGAGCTTTAATAGCGAAGGCTACCAGGGCAAGGGTTAGGATACCAGCGATGCATAGTGAGAGAAGCCCCGTCAGAAGAATCCAGGGAACATGGTGATGCTGTAGAGTTGGTCGCCCTGTGCTTCGGCGTAGACCTTGTATATGAGGCTGGGATCTTTGTGGGGCTCGGGCTGGACTACTTGGTATGCTGCCATTCTTGCTTCTCCTTCGGCATATAGGAATGCATCGGCGTATTTAGTGAAGTTTATGTAGGTCTGATTAGGAAGTGGATCGACTGATATATCTGCAGATTGCACGAGTAAAGCTCCCATACCCAGAGTGATCCCGAAGGCGGAAGGCAGTCTTACGCCTTGAAAAATAGTTGAGCGTTGTATGTCACGGAGCATAGAATGTCGATTTTCGGTTATTGAAGTCTGCTGTTGAAACTCTCCAGTCATCAATTCCGGCATTATTGTTTGAGGTTCGTGTTAAGTTTAGAACGCCCTTTTGTTGTAGGATACAGCACGTGATCCTATAAAAGTTGAGCATTCGCATGCTATTTTGGGGTCCTTTAGCAGCTTCGGTCATTCCCACATCTATTAGCGATTGGGTGATATTGTGAGTGATTTCTGACTATCGGTCCAAAGTCAGAATGGATGGAAAGTGTTCCATCAATTTCATTAAGATACTCATCACTCCAGTAAGAAGTGAACATGCCCAGCCAAACAGACGTGCTAGAGAAGGCAACTACGGGTTGGGGAATAGTGCTATTAAGTTCTTTGTCGAAAATCCCTCCTAAAATAGAACTCAGAATTGACTCCTTCCTCTTTGTACTTTCGGATGACGGATTCCTCTAATGATGTTGTTTTATTGATATTGGACGGTTTGGCCGTATCGGCTACCATTTCCATGTATATTCCCCACCTAAATGGGCCCAGCAGGGTAGCGTTAACGATATTAGAGGTTGTACAGCTGTAGCGCAGGCGAAAGGCAGGAACATCGAAGAGTGTGCGCACAGTAGCCGGCACCGAATCTAAAGAGGCATCGGAGACATTGTGCTTTATGTAAGTATGGTTGGGAAGTGGGTTCTCCGTGGTGTCGTTCTCCGAGTCGTCCCCCAGCGGCAGAAGTGCCCCGTATAAGATCGAGGTGAATTTTAGGTATTGTTTTGATGTCGTGAATGGAAAACTGTCCTGATCAAACAGCTTACGGAGTTTTTACTTGGCTCATTTCGGTCCTCGAGTATATACACCTGGGCAAAGACCTGATTGATGGGCTGTTCGACCGGATCACTATTGCTGTTAACGTCTCCGCTACTTACGATCCTAATTATAGCCTCGTCTGAACTGCGCATGGAAGTGTTGCTGAGTCCGGGAGCACCACTACTGTTGATGGGGATGGTGGTGAAGGTGAGGGTGAGGGTGGTAATGGCACGATGTCATCTAGCGCGATGCCCTCCGGCACTGTCGTTCCTAGCGGGCTTGCAGCAAAGAAGAACTAGGCGGGGGCTGATCGAGGAAACGGTCTTCTCGAACGAACTTATAGCTGGAATTCATTATTTCCTGTCTTGATTATTTGAGCTCGTATTTCGTTCGAGTGCTGAATGGCAATCAAGCAAAATCAATGGAGCTAGCACCATTATGAAACTAGAATAGCCTTCCTCTCGTTCTCAAGTATCCAGAGGTTCAAAAATGCGGCCTGAAACCATTCATGTGCTAGCAACGCTTCTGCCTGCGCAAAGCGAGGACGTGAATTTTGAAACCCGGACACCTTACTCTTACAATTAGATCTTCACAGCCAAATAAAATACCGTTATCTGCTGATCCCGTCTCTTGGGTAGAGCTCTGCTCCAGTTTGGACGAAAAGATCCGATAACAGACCTAACATCAAAGCAAAACCGTTCCCATCACCCACATCAAACAATCTCCTCAAGCCTAACAGTCAATCCTTTGATCTCAACCCCTGTCTCCCTCTCCGCCCTCTCCGCCCTCTCTTCCCTCTCTAGACTCCGCTTACTCGTCTGGCTCTGCAATTCCACCAACCTCGCCACCTCTTTCTGCACAACGCCCTCCATCATCTCTCTATCCGGGAACAGGGTCTCATATTCCCGCTTCGTAGCTTCCGCAAGCTGGTTCTCTAAAGCTTTGACTGCTTTGATGCCCAGCTCACGTACATCGTTCTGGAATTTTGTCGCGGCTTCGATCTTAGCTTTTTTGGCGGACTCTTCGCGCTCGGCGATGCCTGCTTCGTCCGCTTTCCGTTTCGCTGATAACATGGCGTCCCTCTTCGCTCTAGCAGCAAGATACCTAGCCGAATGCCCCACCACGCCTCCCTTCTTCACTCTCGGAGCGCTCGTTTCCAGCGGCGGCGCGGTGAAAAACAGAACGTGGCCGCGGTCGTCGCATTGGAACTGGGCGCGGATCTCGGGAGGGATCGAGTTGTTGGCGGAGTCGTTGAGTGTGTAGACTTCGACTGGTTGAGGGGTTTTGTAGGCGGCGCCGTGACCGAGTGGAGGGGGGCGGAGCGCGGTGGGTTGGTTGTAGGTGGGCTGTTGGGGGGTAGCGTATTGAGGGACTGGGGGTGTTGGCGCGGGAGTGAAAGGGACGTGCGGTGTTATCGCCGGGAAAGGAACTGATGAAGATTGAGAGGCTGGGGCGTGAGGAATCGGTGGTGCTGGTGAGGCTGAATGTTGGTGATACTGTTGTGGGTGAGTAGGCGTGTACGCTGTCGGTGCGTGGTGAGGTTGAGACGTTGGAGCTGGCATAGATGGGGTTGGAGGCGCTGCTTGATTCATCGTGTAATCCATCCTCGATTCGCTATTGTATCCGTTGGCTGTCGGAGGCGGAATGCTGGATACTTGTCGAGGCGGAGGTGGCGGTGGAGGTGGAGGAGGTGAGGGTGTAGGTTCTGGCGGAGGTGATTCCTAAAGTTTCACCGGTTAGTAAGAGGACATCATCTAACGAAGATATGATCCATCATACCTTTGGATCGCGTGGCCGTCGATGAACAGCACCAATCTTCGGCGGTGCGTTCTCGGCTCCCCATTCAGGCTTTGGTAGGTCATCAGTCTCTTTCTGATCATCTCGCAGAAGATACGCGATCGGACTCGGAACTTTCTTGAGTTTTCGTGGTGCGTCGAAGAGATCCATCACATAGTCTTTGTCGCGGACTTCATCAGGCAAACAACTTGCCCATGTTTTGATCTTATTTAACTTGTGCTTCTCTTCGTTGTAGCGAGCTTCGCAGACGTAAATTTCCTTGTCGGCAGGGAAGTCTCGAGGGCGACCTTTGTTGTAGCGGGTGAAGAACATGACGAAGCAGCGATCGACAACCTCGTCAATTCGATGATCACGGTATTGGCCGGTTTTGACAACTTCGTTTTCAAGGAAATGCCGATCGAATCTGTGAACAGTCTGCTCAGGTCGATAGTACCAGCACGCGTTTACCCATTTGCCTCCTTCAGAATCTTGCCATGTCCGGTAGATTTGAGCCACGATAGGCTTCGTAAGATCATTGGCATTTTGGATATGTACCCAATCACCGACTTTCCATAGCTCACCATTATGTAGGATACCATTTGGCATAGGCAAACGACCTTCTTCCATGACATATTCCGTGTCGGGCTTTTCTTTCTCCTGCTGTGCCGCGATACGGGCTTCTTTCTGAAGGTGAACAGCATCCTTATAAACCTGACTGTCGTCCTCGTTGTATTTCTTCGCATTCTCGAACATCAACTCCACGTCTTGCATGAAGTGATCCACAGAATTGTACTTCTTGCGTTTCAGCTTCCTCTTGAGCATGTCCATTGCCATCGGACTCTTGATCTCAGCGTGATACTCTGGCATTACTGCCTTATCCGGGACGCGCTCGAATGCGCTGACCATGAGTTTATTCTGAGAGTTCCTAGGTTTTCTGATAGCCTTCATTACGGCCTTGATCCTGGCTTCCATGGGAGTGTCAACACGCGGAGGCCGACCTCGCTTCTTTCGTGACTCAGGGTCCATTGGCTTTGCTGCGTCCTCCTTTTTCGCACCGCTCTCGCGCTTTGCGATCGCTGCAGTGGACCGCGGTCCTCGTCGCCTCTTTCGCTTACTATCGTCATCAGAATCATCAATCTCATCATCTTCATCCTCCTCGTCATCCTCTTCCTCCTCTTCTTCCTCCTCGTCTGCAAGTACTTCATCCTGTTCCGGGATCTCGCCAAGGTATGGAAGTGTCGCAACCTCCTCTGCGATGAGCTTTCCATCCACCAACTTGTTCAGTTCCTCCTCAAGAACTCTCTTAACCTCTAGCGCATCCACATAGGCCTGAGAGTCTTGCCGATTATAGACTTGTGCGTTATGCGGCACCAGGGCGAAGTCCCGCACAAATTCCGCGAAGTCCTTGTATTCTTTCTGGGCAACTTTGGTCTTTATCATGCTCAGTGCCATAGGCTCCTTGATCACTTCGTAGTATTGGGGGAGCGATCGTTTGTTGACCTTGCGCTGGAAGAGTTTCGTGGGGTCGTAGCCACTTGGGTGTTCCGTTAGTAGTCAACCATCAATAACGGGGCGCGATTACAACCACACCACTTACTCTTCCATTCTATGTGCATAAACATTTGACAATACAGTTGACATTGCCTTCCACTCTTCCTCAGTCACAGACGACGATGCGCCATTGGCAGTGCTGGTTTCAGTAGTAGGAACCGGCGTATCGCTGGTAGCGCGCCCGGTCGCCATATTGATAACTGGTGTTCTCAAGACTCAGCAGTGCAGTGGTATATGAAATGGATGCTCTGCGCTGTGCGGGGTTGGCAAAGCGCGTCGTCCAAGCATGCCCTTGGTGAATGTTCGGAAAGTCGCGACACAGGAGCTGCCTCCGACATGTTTTTCCGCATCGGCAGTGGAGCTTTGACCCGCGCTTGGCATCCGCTGACGTAACTAAGGCTGCCGACTCGCATTCACACCTGCAAGCTTCCGCAATTAGCACGCATTCACTTGTCGGGCCTTCCACCTCTCATCAACAGGCTGTGCCTACCCTCCACTCACTCTTCTTCATTCTGTGTTCTCTCTATACTTCATAGCTCTTCGATTCCACAAATCCGAAGCTCTTCGAACCAAAGTCTACACCATCTTCTACTTCTGCGCACTCAACTACTCCATCTAGCTTTGCTTAGAAACTCGTCTACACATACCATGCGAATAAGGTTACGAGCGCCCTCAGGGACCTCCACCATCACCGTCGCCGACGATGGCACAGTTTCGGATTTACTGTCCAGTATTTCAGAAGCAACTTCGTTACCTCTATTCGATTTGCGATGGGGGTATCCACCACAGCCAATGGACCCTTCACTCTACGGCCTATCGACAAAGCTCAGAGACACTGACCTGAAGCTGAACGGGCAGCAACTGATCGTAGTCGCAAAAGAGACAGGCGACCAGAGCCAACAACTGTCGCAAGGAACATCCGTGCCCTCTTCTCAAAATACCTCCCAACCCACAACGAACGAACCCTCTGAACTTCTATCTCTCTCCCGAAAACCCAACACCATCGATTCCGACCCTCCCGAAATACCCCTCCCCTCCCACGGTGGAACCGTAGTCCTCCGCGTAATGCCCGACGACAACAGCTGTCTCTTCCGCGCCCTGGGGACTGCCCTCCTATCCGGCGACATCGACTCCATGACCGAGTTACGGTCCTTAGTCGCGCAAGGCATCCAGGCCGAACCAGACAAATACTCCGAGGTCGTGCTACAAAAAAGCCCAGATAAATACTGCGAATGGATACAGAACCCGGACTCGTGGGGCGGTGCTATCGAAATTGGTATCATCGCTGAGCAATTTGGCGTCGAGGTCTGCAGTATAAGTGTACAAGGTGCTCGGGTGGATAGATTCAATGAAGGGCAAGGCAAACGAGTCATCCTCGTTTACTCGGGCATACATTACGATACGATCGCTCTCAGTCCCTCGGCACCACCGCATAAGAAAGCGACTGCAGACTCGGAGTACGATGTGAAGCAATTTGAAGGGTATGATGATGAAGTTCTGGAGGCGGCAAGGGAGCTATGTAGGGAATTGGAGAAGAGGAATTATTACACGGATACGGCTAAGTTTGCTCTGAAGTGTAATATTTGTGGGTGGAAAGGGCATGGGGAGGAGGATGCTGTGAGCCATGCAACCGAGACGGGGCATTATAATTTTGGTGAGGGAGGCTGAGTACGGTCTGGGAACTGGGCATGCAAGGATTGGAGATGAACGTAAGCGGATTAATATTTTTTGTACAAACATGGAAAGCGATATTAGTAGCCTCAGCTTTGGCGAGAATACCCTTTGATTTACTATGCATATTTAAATACACAACATATGGTTTAATAACTATGGAGCATTCCAGACACGACCGATGAGAATTTTCACTACTTCGAGTATCTATGTACATTCGATAATGCCACCTACCTACACTTTCACTCAATCTCCATACCCAACCCTAGAGAAACCCCTCCACCTAATCATCACTCGTAACAACATACCTCCCCCTCATCCTCCTCGTAAACCACTTCTCGGGCTCCTTGCCCACGGCCCGCCGCTGAATGGTAGCTTGTTGTCCCTGCTGTGCTGCAAACTCCGTGATCATCTGTCCCACAGCTATATATCCACCATTCTGCACGCTCTTCACCATGGTGTTAAGTTGGTCCATACTCATGATCACAGTGCCAGCTGGTGTAGAGCTCTGGCGTTTAGCGGGAGCGGGTGCACTCGCTTGAGGGGTTGCTGGGGCGCTGGAACCGGTGAGGGCGAGCGAAAAAGATGGTTTTGCTGCTGAGGATGAAGAGGTTGATGATGAAGCTTGGGACGCCGCAGGAGGCGGCGGGGGTAGACCTTGAGATTGCGATACTGCGGGAGCGGGAGCGGGAGCGGGAGGTGGAGGTGGAGGTGCTTGTCCCTGAGGTTGCTGCGGTTGAGCTGCTGCTGCGGCGGTCTGCATCGTAATGATGAACTCGCCATCCAGTGCCGACACAGGAACAGCGAGACGCTGATTCAGGGGATCAAAGACAGCGTTATTCTGGATCTGAGTAAATGTTGGTTGAAGAAGCAGTTGCGATACCGCTGGGTTGCTTGCTTGAGCCTGCGATGCAGCGGTAGTGGTTGAGGAATTCGCCGCAGCAGTACCATTTCCCCGTCGTCTCTGTAGAGGTGCTGTTGGCGGGGGAGGAAGGTTTCCGGTTGCTCCGCCTGGGTTTTGGAGAACACCGCGTTGGGCTACGGCGATGGCGATTTGGGCAGTTGGGGCCACGCCCATTTGTTGGGCCATTTGTTGAAGTTTGACGACGTTGACTGTGGATAGTATTAGATCAGAGGCAGGGAATAGGACGAGTAACGCCTACCAGGCAGTTGCACAACGGCTGACATTTGGTTTAAATTTGAAGATACGCCGCCCAGATTCGTGGTCACTAAATATCGGAATGTATTGATAGATTGTTGTCCCGCGGGAAGCATCCCTGAACTGACTCCATTGACAACATCCGTGGTGACTGTCATTGGCTGGGAAGCCTTAACAGACATGCGGAATCCGTCTGTGAATTCGGCTTCCTGTAGGCCTGATCCTGTTATGTTGACCGCCGATTGGGCATCGGAGCCAAATGGCGTCAGAGCGTTATTTGTTTCCACAGTCTTCCGGCCAAGTGCCATGTATTCGCCATCAATGTTGTTCCTCTTCACGATGCGTACGGTATTATCTGTACTAGGGTGCAATGACCAGTCAGTTCAGGACCATCCGACGAGGAAAGGAAGGACTTACGTATTAACGCTTCTCATCCCTTCCATGATCATCCATGACTGCCTGTCAGGCGACAGCTGGGCAACAAAAGTATTATCTGGATTAATTTGCTGGTCTTGTAGCGTCTTCGGATCAATTGGAAGCTCTATTTGGGCTCCAACAAGATCGGTCGCATTGTTCGTCTGCATAGTCACGGAGTTTTGCGATAACGCAACGAAAGGCTGCCCGGTTGATCCAGTCACATGTTCCGCAGAAAGCGGTTGGGGGTTCTGGTTAACGATTAATTGTCGCTGGGTCTGCGAAAAGGTTTCGAGCTTCGTATTATCTGGAAATGTGACAACATTCGCTTGCATCTAACGGGGCTGTTAGCGTGGTCATGGTGAATAGCTTCCTGGAGAACTCACATCTCCGTTGATATTAATCACTTGATTAAACTGGGCTGCCTGCTCTTGGGCGATGACACATATGTCCAGTCCGCAGCTGAACAAGAGGAATAAAGTATATGTGGTCCGAGTCATGGTTACGAAAGAAAAGAAAGAAGGCCACCAGGGCTATATTATTCGACTAAATTATAGACAATGAAATGAAAGAGAGAAATGAGTGATGAAGAGCAGCAGTGGTAAGCGAAACCAGACAGGCCTGCCTATAAGAGTATATGCAAGCTCGCAGAGAATTACTTCTTCGGCTTGAAGGGCCCTTTTACGGACCAGTCCTACTCCGAATTCTGCTTCATGCTACTTCGTATCATCTACTGGACTGGTGAAGGCATGCTTGGAGTCCAGACTGAGCATCTGATGCATTCCCCGCACGGGATACTGAAGACATCCAACTCTGTCATCGACAGATCGTAAGACCTTCCGAGGTGTAGAGTGCTACTACGATCTTTTAGGTCATCGTGAACCCGGACGAGAAGAGATCCGGATGTTGGAACGAAGCACCTCAAGTATCTGTGTTGTTTTACTGCTGTTTCAAGGTCGTTCTTGGCCTTTGTTTGAAGATCCGAAGCAAACATCGTGATTTTAGAGGACTGGCGAAACATGATAACCATGCTGAAACATCTCTGTTTGTTGAATGTGATGTAAGAATGGAAACAACATGGAGGACATCTAACAGTTTGCCTCGGTTCTTGATCCGCACTCTGAAACAATGCTTAAACCTAAGCTTAAAACGACGCTCTGTGATGCCGGATCACGCTTCCCGGGTGACATTGAAGTAACAGCGATCCTGTTTGCAAAGGACCAGGTTAATATTTTGGGTACGATGAGGCAAACTATCGTTTTGAAGCCAGGCCCTTAAGAATATCTTTAGCCTTCACTGTATGAGACAGCACGCAAAAGCGTCGTGACTTTGCTGGATTGGCTTTAGGGAGTATAGGAGTCAAATGCTAGATCAACGCCTTGACGACGGGAAGTAGAGGTCTGGATATGTATTCGCGATAAAGGCATGTCTCTCGTAGAGACGAACGTTGAAGCGAAGGATGTTGATACGAGCATATTAGCTTGATTGTGTAATCA
>AJFK01000485.1:0-134644 GCA_000467715.1 Hysterium pulicare CBS 123377
CCTTTCTCTACCTTCCTATTCAGGAGCTTCCTGAAAAAGAGCCTCTTGCTCGTGAGAGGCTGTTAGAAGGCGGCGGCACTTACAAAGAGTAGGGTTTTGGGCTCGGTTAGATTTGCGGACACTTTCGCATCATGAAATTCCTTGGGGTTTCTCTCTCTGCCTCAGACGGCGTAGGCATAGCATCAGGCAAGCTTAACCCCTTCTCCGATTTTTCTTCCGCCTACGACTGCCCACGTCGGCATTGTTTACCGGAGCTTGTTGAGATAAAGGGGCGCTAGGAGGCTCTGATGTGGTGGTGTCTAATTTAGTAGCCTCTAAAGGCACACTGTCATTACTACCTTTCTCATCCGTTTTCTCGTCAAGTCCTCCTGGGAAAGTTGTAGCGTCCTTAGCATCTTCGTCCTTCTTCTCCTCTGAACTCGATAGAAGGGTGGCAGTTTCAGGGGGATTTGACACTTGCACCATCTTCCCTTCTACATGAGGCGCATCCCCAAGTGTTTCCCTTTCAACAATCTGCGCTTGAGCGCTAGCATGGGCTTCCGGTTCGTAAACTTCTGATTCAATGGCCTTAGGTTCAGCAATTTCTGATTCAGTGGCCTCGGGTTCGATGACTTTCGGTTCAGGGTCTTCTGGTTCGATATTTGTGAGTTTATCATCTTCCAGGTTGGAGTCCAGCTTGGTATTCTCCGTCTCATGATCTTCCGGCCCAAAATCCTCTAATTCAGACTTATACAGTATATAGGTTTTGCAGCAATCCCAACAAGCACTAAGACAAGCTTCAATGATGCCCCTGATATCTTGGTACAGCATCTTATACAACACCAAAAAAAAGAAAACCCCTTCCAGAGACGCAAAGATGTCTCGCCAATGGTCCTGAAGAAAGGCGTAAAGTTGCGGTTGCACAAATTCTGATACGCGTATGAGAAACACCCTAGGTCTCGGTTCGCTCTTGACAGGTGCTTGGTCCGTGAATGGATATATAGATTGCCATGTATGGGAGAACAAGGCAGTGGGGGTGCCGAAAAGCCATGAACGGGTAGAATCGTAGGCAATGAACTGCCTGTTTTTGGGACTATTGAGTGACCCTGGGGTACGGTGAGACAGGATCTGACGTCTGGAGGCTTGTGCATGGGGCTCGTAGCGAATGGGCTGATACCAAATTTGAGCCTCAGGCGAGAAATTGATGCCAGGGTACCATCCCATTGCCATTAAGACCGCTTGGAAAGTCTTGCATATAGCCCAAAGCGCAAAGGGGAGACCGTAGGCACTAGTAAAGCTTGTGAATTGGTTGACTGCTATACCGATACAAGTAGCAAAGAATCCGTAGAGCCAAAACTGGTATCGCTGCACATCGAAGGCATAGATGTAGATAGGAGTGAGCAACACGCTCAAGGAAATTGTAAGTCTTCTCATATTCCAAAGCACGACTATAATTCTTGTGTACGAAAGAGTTGGAAAACCAAGTAAGACGAGGGTATGTTCGCGGCCGAGGAGGAGGTCTAGTACCTTTTATGGTGGAGACTCAAGTATAACAGCATGAAGTAGATTAGTACAGTATAGTAGCAAACGGAAAGAGTAGACACGGCGACAACGGACAATGTTGACAATAAAGAGAGAAAATGGAGAAAGTGCTGAAAGGAGAACTGGCACTGGTGATAAGAAAGAGGCGGGCTGGACAGTCATGACGAGAATAAAACAATTCTAAAATCTAGAACATTGCCCCGTCGCCAATTACTTGTTACGCGTTTGGCGAACTACCTGAGTGGCGTATGGCATTGAACAAAAGAAGTGAGTCTAAAAAGTCAGACAAAGGCAACATTCTGAAAAAAGAGGAAGGGACACATACGGGTATAAGCTTGTATGTCAACAAGTCAGCCGGACTAGGCTGAGTTTGAAAGGAAGATCGATGAATGCACCTACTGAATTGACGTCCCAAGCATGAAGACCCCGGCTTCTTTATCTACTGCAGCTACATTTTGGGGGCTGAAATGACAGGACAGTCAGTTCGAACAAAGGAAGCAACTCTCAACGGGATGAGAGTCATTCCGAATGGCGTAGCGCTGCCGTTGTCCTTGTGCTCTGGATCATAAGTGGCGCAGAGAGCTGCCTACATTCCAGTCACGAAGCGATGAGCTGGAAAATAGCAGATCAAGCGGTGGTGAAGACACGGAATCTTTCCTTCAGCCATCTTGCCAAACAATCTCGTGGGATATCACCGAGATCATTCTCTACTACCGGTGGTCGCCCGAAATCGCGGACGTACAGATCGCCATTGAGCGGGTTTTCGCGAGTGTTGCCATACTGGCGAATGTTTTGAATAAAGCTACGTGCCTAGAAGTATGCTGTGGATGAAGAAATGTCCTCATCGAGGGCACAGGTTCATCATTCGTTGACATGTAATACATTGGCTTTGTACTTGGAAGTCGGTGACGCGATCTTGGCTGGCAAGATTTCGGCTCCTAGGTAGTTGCGAGTGTGTTTCGTTAAGGCCGGTCCGAGCTTCACCTCGACCTTTGAGCAAGACCATTCATACGGTAATATAAATGTGCAGTATGACTCTTCTGCTAGCTAGGATGGACGGGATGCAACTTTTGGTCCAGATGATCTTCCACTACTATCATTAAACCAATACTTTTATCGCGCGAATTTAACTAGTTTGGTTAAAATTTTAACTAAGCTTAGGTAAAGGACTGGAGATATTAGCACTGAGCAGATTTGTTTGCCACATTAAACTTTTTTTCTCTCTTACCTACACTTTGGTACCTCGGTTCTGAAAGCTAAACACTGAATTCTTGACACTTTCTGGGCATCCTTGATTATAGGTTTCCGTGGCTAGAGCATAGAGTGGATACCTAGGACATGCATAAGTCTGAGCCCATGTTACCAGCACTTCAGCCCACAAATTTAAGACGCAAGCCTCTTCAACTACCATCGGCTATTGCTTACGAGCAAGTAGCATGCCTAGGTAGGGTAAAGAGAGACATCAAAGCTATATACTCTAGTAGTCGCCTGTGGACAAACAGAGCTCGCCCGCTTTTTCGGAAACTAATCACGCGCTAAAAATCGCGCAAGAAGTTTTCTGGGTTATTGGATCTACCATATCAATAGAATTCAAAATGTATTATTACGGGGTAAGAATTATATGAATCGTTGGAGTCATACATGTTTTCATATAGGAAACCCATTCAGCACCAGGACAGTCAATCCAGCGAACGCACCTGCTACAACCAAGAATAGGCCAGAGCTTGAAAACAAGTGACCTGTAAAGGTCTTCCTCGGCCTGGAAGGTCTCGTCCCCCCGGATTTGCTTATCATTAATGAGACATTGTGCGGTGGTCAATGAAGCACTAGGGGAACGCTCGTAGAAGGTTCGTCCGCGGCGCTCCACATCAGCTGTTGTCCTCCTTCGAAGTCCTGAAATAGGTGGACTATGAAGATGCGAGTCCGATATGTTGGGGTTGTTATCGAAGTTCTTTATGGAGTTGCTATCTTTTTGCACTGTAGGATTCGTCTTTCCCATATCATCCATCTCAAGCGTGTTTTCAGATGTGGTATCGTTAGTATCCGAACCATTGACTCTCGTCTTGGCTTTCGGGTAGTCTTCTACGCATAATAATCAGCATTAGTGTAAATGGCCATGAATGACATACGAACCATATTACGTTTCTAACATAGCAAAGAGCGGCAAAGCTAGTAAAATTAGAGGAAGAATCTGGCCAAACCCCCAGTCACTCTCGCTTCCGGTCATTCCGTTGTCCACCGCAGCTCCTTTTGTCACAAACAGGTCGTGAGTACCCCACAAGAGCATGAAGAATAGACGAAAGACGTCAAACATTTTAGAAAAAAGGATTAATGATACGGTGAATGAAAGGAAAAAAAGAAACCAGGTAGCGGTATGGGCCAGGGTCCAAAGAACCCAACGAATTTCAAAGGTAGTTGTGCCCTGTCTTTGTATTCCAGTCCACGAAGAAAGCCGGCCAGGAAGCTTTAACAGATAGGCTAAAGGGTATGCCAGGGACGAGACCCAATGCAGCTCATCTGGGAAAAGATGGAATATCGTGTTCAGAAAGCTGAATGTTAAAAGGAAGAACGGCAGGAACATTTCCAATCCCAAAGTTAGGCTCATAGAGCTGTAACCTCTCCGCATCGTATTCCAAACGCACTGTGTTGGTAGGCCGTAAGCCATGAGCCAATTGATGTTGAACGTTAGCAGCTGAATCGTGGACACCATAACAAACAATACGGCTATCCAAGAAGCACGCCACCACCGCATCCAATGATTCTTTACTAGGTAAGGGTAGGCGGTTAGTATGGTTGCCTCGTGTGTAGTGTAAGATATCCAAGCAAGAGTAGATATAATATCGGCGTGATATTGCGTCAGAGTGCAATGCTGGACAAAGGCAACGGTTGAAATCGCTACTCCTGTGGCAAGTTGTTGGTCGCTAAGCATGATGACAACTTTCTGAAATGCTTCCAAGGAGGTACGTCGACTACCCGGTTCCTTTTTGGTCCAAGATTGTAGCCGATCTCTCACAATGGACGTATATTCAATAATCGATCCGTCGAGGTCATTCAGCGTTTCGTCTGGAATGCCGTCTTTGACGAAGCTGTACGCTATTATGAGAATCAAGAGAGTAGTCCAAGAAGAAATGAGGAATGCGAGAAGGACCTGGCACCGGTTAGGACAAGGTTTTACCAGGATCTATGCCCAATTACCCCTACACCAGCCTGAATTGCTCATTAGCATGCATCACGGATGGACAGTTCGCGTGACTCACTATGTCTGGATCAGCCTCAAATGGTTCGACCCAGTAACACCACGGATCGTAGGTCACATTGGGCTTGGTGCCATTGTGGATCAAATTCCATGCATAAGAGTCGTTCAGTTTGATGCCATGGAACCAATAAATAGAGTAGTTCTCGTACAAAGGGCCAACGTATGGGCTAGAGGCATTGTAGATGACGGTATCGTTGAAGCTACGAATGATGGTGTTATTACAAGGCCCCTGCCAAAAGTCATCAGAAGGGACATAGCAATTTGGGTTTGGAATGCAGAAACCCATTATCGACGCAGCAATTGTGACAAGGCGGACACAGATCGAAAATCAGCCCGAAGGTACGATACACAGGGGGTGTCATAATTCGTCGTTTTCGGAGGATAGGCGTGCGTCTACTATCTTCTTTTCCACCAGCCTGTATAGCTGATTTGATCTCTGTATAAGGCGTTTAAGTAAGTTACTATCTCTAAGATTATTTAAAAGAAGCTTATGCAATGGGATCTACCTAGACTTAGGTGGATTTAGAAGTCCTTAGTACGACTAATAATGACACCCCTTGTGATACGTAGCCTTATAAGGGCAGTCTTGGTCGCACCTGAGTCAGGACACCGACAAAATTTGATTTTACGCGCACAGCTTCATAACTTTACGTGTTAGCATATCATTGCAGTATGTAAGTTTTGTCGGCCGCTCGGGGGCCAGGGCTCGACGCCACCTACAAGGCTGAGAACTTGACCCCACAGGCGTGTCCTCGGGTGCCGCGTATGACTGCCTCGGGACAGTTATCAGTGCTCCAATATATCCAATCGAGGATCTCCCGCTGCCTCCCGCTGAAATTGTAACATGCACACATTCTCCCGAGAGTGATAGCGGGCGGCAAGAATTCCACAAGGTCAGCCTTTACGACCGATTCAGTGCATCAAGTCAGCCCGATTAAGGATTACCCACAGGTTAGAGGAGTATTGAATGCATACCGATTCAATGTTCGGACTCGCCCCACTGAAGGCTAGCCTTCCTTCAACCACCCGCTCACATTGTTGGATACCCTTTGTACTTTACCCAAGAATTCTAGCAAGACCAAAAGCCTTTTCACTCCTTCCCGGCTTGTGAATTGATGGAAACCTCGGGATAATGTATATGCCTGCGGGATTGTCGGAGAGTAACTTGAGCAGTGCGGCTGACAAGCCTACGGCTTGAAGGTCATGCCGACTTTCTCCAGCATCATTGCTTCAACAACTTCCCGTCATCCCCCAAGCGTGACCTCAGTAAGTAGATAACAGAGCAATCTCCGTCATCTTCTACTAGATTGAGTTCCCCTCCTGCAGTCCGCAACATTGGCCGCCTGCCAGGTTACAGAGGTGTGCTTTGATTTGTGCCACTTCTCCAAGGGAGAGCGGATGAGATGATGGGGAAACGGGAAAGACGAGATCTTGCTTGAGATACTCTTCGAGCGGATGACTCGACTTAGGCTACCGTATGCCGATCGAAAGCTGGGTCGAAACCGGGATGGATGCCGCTCAGATTGTAATCTACCTAGGAATTTTACATCCTGACGCCGATGTTGTGCACGGACTACCGCTTATTCAGCACCCGGACCTTGCAAGAATTTCGTGAACGTCAGTCTTTGTCTGGGCCACAACTTCATGGAATCATTACCACAACACGCTGGGTTTCCATCATTACTCATTATGCATACCGTTCTTTTTGCATCCATATCAGGACTTGGTATTGACGCCTTGAATAGTTGGACTATGCTCGGAATCGATCCGAGATAGTCCCAAACTTAAACCTCTTATCCTGAGCCATCCTTAGAAAATGCGGCTCTTTCGCCATGCCATCGGTCTTACTCAGCTTTTTACATTGGGTATCGTTCTTGCTACCTTCAAGCGACCGGAAAGATACTGGAGTGGCCGGCCTCAACCAATTGGGGTAGATCTTGGTCCGGATTTTATGTGAGTAACATCAGTCTCGATGCTCCCCGTGGGTCAGGACTAGAGTAACTGGTGCATAGCCATGCGGTCTTCGCTCATAATATGAGCAATTTCACTCTATTGGCGAGGATGCAGCCCGGCCAGGTATACACCCAGTATATGGTTCGGGTTTATCACGAGGGACATCTACCCGATAAAGAGCCATCAGAAGATACGAGTAGAATGCATCGCCGGCGAATGGCTTTGAAATCTATAGTGCAGGAACTTAAAAGACTAAAAGAAGAGGTCGAACTCCAGCATAACATTACCATGTCTTCCGCCATCATTGCGAGACCTGACTCGATGTCGAATGAAGCTTCCGACCTGGTTGATGAGGCTGTCCTTGAAGCAGGGCTGGAATCATGGGAGCAGTCAAAGAATCGCGCCGAGATGGTTTTACTTACAGCAGCACCAGATGTTCAGGGTCAAGCACTCGTTGTTCAGCACAGTTTACACCATTTCGGCATCGATGAGATGCCACTCAATGGCAATTCAGGGCCTAGAACATCCATGCATGGCGATCAGTTCGATAGGTTGACCGGGACTTCGATTCTACTTGTCCTTGCGAATCGAATCCTCCAGAATGTTCGAGTAAAAGACGAGCGGCGTGAGAAAGCCATGGATGAGTTCACGTCTCCAGTGCGGAACATTGCACCACTACTCTACCAAATCTCTGTCGCCAGATGGCGTCTTCAATACGACTACCAGGCTGATCAAAATATCTCATTCACGGATCGAGCAGTGCCGATTGACTTCTCGGAGCTACTTGGAGGCAGTTCCCTCTGGGGTAATCTGACAGGATTCGACATCGAGCTCGTACATAATGAGTTTATAGATATGTTTGCTGAGGCCATTGAATCGTTCCTTGTATACAATGAAGATCAAGGCATATGGGCTTATGCCTTAGGTATTCTCGCTTCTAGCAAGTACAAAATCCGGTGTGCGACTGGGAATACTGACATCTCTACAGATGAACTTCATATTAGCTGGGACAAACTTCAGAACCGCAGCCAATCGGAACGCAATGAGCTCCGAAAGCATATTACCAAGACAGTGCTACCTCCTCATGGCAGAAAGTCCTGGTATAAAAGCATTGAAGCTGTTCTCGTGCTGGGATGCTCTCAAGATGTTCAGCTCATTGAATCGGCCCTAAACAAGCTGTCGCCTCAAATCCTGACCCAAATGTCCTGCAACAATAGAGCGCCATGCGAACTTGCTGCAAGAGGATCTGCGCTAAAGGCTATGGAGTGGGTTGGAAATTACGACCGAGAAAAAGCTTGGGACGAAAATTTACGTGACGAGCTATGAAAGCATTTTAGATAAAAAACGACAAGCCGTCCATCTCAAACATACATCCGCGAAAAAGCCCCTCTATCTGAAGTTTTTGAACCTGTTCATCTATTTCAGCATAGGTAGTATGCTCCCTCCGGTACGCATTAACCTCCTCTCTGCTGCCTTTCATTGCATGGTATAACATCCTCATTTCTTATTCCTATTTTGGGGCTAACACGAAATAGTTGGATATGTAGGTAGGTTTCAGCCATCCCGTGGTTAGTTCTGTAATTTTTCTATGCTTTTCATTCGTTACTCTTCGCCAATTCAATCGCTCCTTTCACAAGCTTATCAAGCGTTACCTTAGGCAGTCCAACCTTTGATTCCAAACCTCCTGCTCCTCTTCAAAATCAAGTTCAACATCCACATCGCCAATGAAGCTTAGGGCAATCAATGGATACACCGCATCGTAATCACCCTCATCAAACTTCTTCCGGGACTCTTTCATGACTGGCCCTGACTCGTGCTCTAGAACGGTGAATTTCTCGCCGGTCTGACGTTCGAGAGAGGAGATAATCTCGCGGGAGCTAGTCACGAAGTCGCTGAGGAAGATCTGCCGGTTTGCCGTTTCGGCCGGGGACAAAAGCGCGCGAGCAACGGCAAGACCGGTGTTTGCTGAGGAGGTAACCGTGAACCGCCCATTGCCGGAGTCCCAAATCTTGGCTTTGCGGTTCTTCACATCTATACCTAGGAAATTACCCGACTTTGCAGGATCAAGACGCCTATCTTTTCATCAGCATTTCCCTTAAAGCTTTCAAATCTGGAATGATGAGGAATTGGAAACATGAAGGAGAGGCCATTAAACCCACCAATCAAGCCACGAGCCGCAGGAGAAAGAAGTCCAAGTCAATCCCGTGCTTTCTTTACTCTTCAAATACTCCAACATCTCTCCTTTGGCGTTAAAAACCGGAACCAATTTCCTCGCTCTAGGATCCAAATTATTTGCGCCAAACTCACTCGGGACGAGTCTCTTCACGCCCGCTTTGACAGCCGCGTCGATGAATCGGAATGCCAAGTCGTCTTTGGTGATAGACGTTGTGCCTAAGGCGACTACGACAGCATCTTGCCCACAAAAGGCGGCGGTTAGCTCATCCACGGTGAAGGCGTCGGATACTTCATGCGTCGGGACGGAGAATTTGGATGCTGAAGAGGCGCGAGTGAGGACTGAGACGTTGAATGAAGTCTCGTCGAGGAGGGCTCTCAGCAGTGGGGCGCCGACGGAACCAGATGCCTAGAGGTATCAGCCGAGAGAAACAAAGAGACAGCAAAGAGCTAGTACCGCGTTGTACTGGCTTTTGCCCGACACCCCCCTTTTGCCCGAAAAGAACACCAAAATCTGACGTCTATTTCTTATAAAACTTAAGAGTATAGTTTAATATATCCTTCTGCAGCTTCTGTTAAATTTGCATCTAAATTAGAGTAGTATAAGAGGGTTAGATACTATTGTGAAGTTTAGAGGTTGAAGAGAATAATAAGGTAAGCAAGTTGTTGATTCAGAATTCGCTTTTTGGCCGTGCATAATTAATCCTTACTCCAAAAGGTTTAGATCGGGTACCCCGGCGACGATTATATTCTTGATTGGAGCCATGACACTCAACTTGAGAGCTGGTGAATGGTATTGACGTTACGGCGGTTATGAATTCAGTTTTGGAATTCTCGCTTTGCGCTTCACGGTGGAAATTAGGGGACGATCGAGGTCTGAATGTTGTTTTTTGATACTGGTACCATGTTTCTGCATGTTCACTTTATATCGCCCACGAGACCTTTCTGCGCTCGTTTTGCCCACTTTTGTTCAAATTTCTCGTTGGTTTCCTATCCGGGTAGTTTTAGCTGTCGACATTCGGGAGGAATCACGGCAGTACTTGATGAGTATGCATTGTTCATCTACTTTTATGCCCCCAAGGCATCCAGCAACCATGCCGACATCTCCCGGGTATGCGGGGGCTTGGTCAATGTTGAGTAAACGAAAGCCGAGCGGTATCAGCGTTCGACGCACGCAATAACCAAACGATTGGTAATATCGCAATTTGAGACATGGATAATTAACTGTAGGGCTTGCATTACTCATTGCAAGTTTGAAGATGGCTTACTCGAATGAGAGTCTGAATGCTGTGGAACTCGGTTTGAGAGATGTGATTGAGGCCAAGTTTGAAAAGCATTCTGAATGCTGTACGGCCCTGGAACTTTGTAGACGATGAGTATGGCGATTACGGCATCATGATTCAACGGCATCCGCGAGTCTTCAAGCTTATAAGCCTTTCAAGTGATAGAGAATCGTGGTTTGACTTGAAGTTGTCGTTCCCCGGTGGCGCACACGGGGGAGAAGTTCCGGCGCCGAAACGTCTCCACACACTCGACGTTTCCGCTCCGCTCCTCTGCTCTTCGTCCTCCTTCGACACCACGACTCATCAGCCTTCTCTCGAGCCATCGCTGTCTGAACTCCAATGTACGCTAGGAAAGTGGCATATCCGGCCATGCAGCTGCATGCTCCGTTGGTATGCAGCCACTTGGTTCCCGAGCCCCGGTGTCGGCGACCTCTCACTACGCAGCCTTCTACTCCAGTCTCCGCGACGCACTTCTCTAACATTACTGCATCTTTCTATCTTTCTCCACCCCCTAGACTACGTGCGAACGCAATACACCCTGCCTTTTCAATATCCATTGCCGAATCCTTTTAATCACCCTTCAATCAATGCATTCGCGCCAAATACAAATACCCAGAGACCGTCCCACTCTCTCGGATACGCTGTGTAACTCTCTTTCATACCTGCACAATACATGCCGTGCAACAGCCCTACTTCCACCCAGCCAGAACGCACTTCTGTTATCTAGCCTGCGCTTCGACGCATAAAAGGTATTCAGAAACGGGGCAAGATCGACGGGAATCCCCAGAAATCACCCATAGTAATGGTAACTCGCGTCGTCGGTGTCATCGGCTACGCATACGTGCAGCCGCGCAGTCTTCTCAGGCGCAAGAAAAAGCCCGGGTGCTCGTGCTGGCTCTGCATGAAAGACAGAAGTGGAAGACTGCATGTGAAGACTTTTTGAACACACGACAGGACTCAACATGGGCCCTTGAATCTCTCGACGAAGGACTTCGCAATAGTGTCGCAATTCGCTTTGTTTGTGTCCCTGAAACGTAAAAAGCGGTAAGATTTCAGATTTCATATACTCGGTAAGATGGAAGAACTGTGCCTCAATTCATGCAAGTCGTACTTTCTAGTAAAGATGGCTTCTACCACCCGGGATTTCATTATTGGTTGAGTCCTGCCAATTCAATTAGAGTTTTCTCCATAGTTTTTCACTTTTTATGATCGCCGCTATGCTTTAGTGCTGCGAAGTTCCTTCATTATATCCACTCCACACTTCCACCTCTACTCGAGATTCAATAAGATCCTGGAGAGGAAGAGAAATCTTGTGCAAGTGACATGATGGCGTCAAATCTACTAGCTTTGACGACGCCGACACCAACGTCTCCTTCCACATTCCCCACCGCATCATCAGCCTCACCTAGCTCACGCCCTAGCCCAAGAGGATCGCAAGAACCAATCCGTCCGGACACAGCCTCTATAGACACTATATCGACCTCCTCACCGACGCGACCCTCACTCAAAGACCAGGATTCTGCATCATCCACGACGGCAGTAAGCCATCTCTCGCTCCGGTCCCCTCTACTTCCTTTCTGTGCCCTGACCACCTCCCTGTTCCTCGTCGCACTGGACACAACTCTCCTCCCAACGGCTCTCCCCACCATAACTCGCGACTTTTCCATTCCCGACAATCTTTATTCTTGGACCGGGTCTGCATATCTACTCGCCAACGCCTCAAGCATACCATTTTGGGGCAAGCTTTCCGACATCTTCGGCCGCAAGCCTGTGGTGCTGGCCGCAAATTCGGTCTTCTTGGTGGGAGCTATCATAGGAGGGTTGAGTCGGGATGTGGGAATGCTGATTTCTGGAAGGGCAATTCAAGGCCTGGGAGGGGGAGGGGTGGTGGTTTTGGTGTGGATATGCGTGGCGGATATGTTTGGAATCAGGTGAGCCTTATTATCCGCTCTTCATACTACTAAGAGAAGCGTCCAAATGCTTTTCGATTGCCCAATTGATTACCTCTCTCTCTCGTTATATGTTCTTATTCTACTTACCTCGACCATGTGTGGGAACTATCCTTGCAGCAACGTCATTCTCTCTCGCTACGAACGTCTCTTGTTGATTATTTCACCTTTCCTGTTCCGTCTCCTCCATAGGCCATCAATCATTGGTTTATGATCACTAACACTTACTCTCAGAGAACGTGGCCTCTATCTCGGAATCGTAGGCGCCGCTTGGGCTGTTGCCTCCGCTCTCGGTCCCGTTCTCGGTGGTATCTTCGCAAGCAAATTGACATGGCGATGGTGTTTCTGGATAAACCGTAGGTCCTCCGAAACGCCCTTTCTTATATCTTCAATTTTCTTTCTCATGTGTTTTTCACTAATGCCAACCGCCCCATTAACTCTACCTCCTGGCATCCCTATTCGTCGTCCCTGTCGTTAACCATGCACCCACAGTTCCCATAGATACCCTTGCAGCCTTCACCCTCCTCTTGACCCTTCGCGTCCCGAATGGTCCTCGCATATCCTTTTTCCGTGGTCTCTTACAGATCGATTGGCCTGGCTCTTTCACCATTAGCTCAGCGACAATTTTGCTTCTCATAGGCCTCCAACTCGGTGGCCAGTCTTACGCGTGGAATGCACCAGTTGTCATCTGCTTCATAGTCTTCGGGCTATTGGGGTATGGCGTCTTTATTGGGACTCAACATCGGAGCGCCAGCTCTTCTGAAACAACACAGCTCACCCAGCCAGCCAAATCCAGGAAGTTCACCAACTTTGCTCCCAGTCCCATCATGCCGCTCCGTATCTTTGCCGACATCTCGAACCTATCCGCCCTAGCCGTATGTTTTGCAGATGCCCTCGTCTTCAATAGCGTGGCATACTTCCTTCCTTTATACTTTCAATCCGTTCTTGGGTTTTCCGCTGATACTTCTGGCGTTCTCCTTCTCGCTCTCGCCATTCCTCTCACCGCCATATCACTATCGTCTGGCTTCATCATCGAGCGAACCGGACGATATTTGGAGGTTCTCAGAGTTGGCTTGTTCCTGATGACATTGGCCCTGGGTCTTTTCATTGACTTTGGGCCAGAAAGGAGCTTGGGCAAGATCATCGGATTTCTCATTGTCCTTGGCATAGGCTTCGGACCTAATTTCCACGCTCCTCTCATTGCATTGCAGGTTCGCAATCGGGAGGAAGACGTTGCGGCCGCCACCTCCACCTTTGGCTTCATAAGAATGGTATCTGGTGCTACTGGCGTCGTACTCGGTCAGGTCATCTTTCAGTCACGGATGACGAGGTACCTAGAGGTCATGGAGGCTGCGGGGATCCCAAGACGTCTAGCAGAATCACTGGCTGGGGGTTCGGCAATCTCGATTTCGGGCGATAGCGGACTGAACGGGCTGGTGGAGGCGCAGAAGTTATTGATCAAGGGGGAAATAAACAAGGCATTGAGGGCGACGTGGATTTTCTATACGGCTGTAAGCGCACTAGGTTTGTTGGTGAGTTTCGGTATTAAACGGGAGAAGTTGAAGAAGACGGAGAATGCGGCACAAAGATCTGAAGATACAGTCATGGTGACCGAGAAAAACGACGAGATGGAAAGCAAAGAGGTCGTGTGAGTCATTTTGGACTGGAAAGCACAGGCTATGCAGCCAAAAATCAAGTATATGGTACAAACTACTGAAGTGATGCGTTCGACCTCATTATGGACTGTCATCAACTCTTCCTACATCATACACTAAGTACATTAAATATATCACGAACAGCGAAAAAGAAAAAGTATATGGCTCAACTTGCACCCTTAGTAAATGATGTACATGCTTGGACCAGATTCAAAGCAGAGCGCCCATATCTCTTATGCGTGTTTTTAATACATTCATCATCCGGATATCGATAATCTCAATTGGCAAACTTGACGTGTCTGACAACCGGAGATCTAGGTGGCGTGTCCATGCTCACGCTGGTCCTGGGAGACGATAGACTAGTCCTAGGAGATGACACACTAGTCCCTGCAGATGACACACTCGTCCCTGGAGACGATACAGGAGTCTGGTCATATTCATACCAGACTCCTTTGATGCGTCGGTTCAGTTTCCGCGGTCCCGGCGAGATACTCGATATCACTTGTCCTCCCTTTCCAAGCAAACTCTCGAGCCCACCTTGACTGCCTAAACCCTGCGGCTGTGGCCGCGAAAGATTCTCAGTCATCTGTCCAACGGCTCTCATCATGTCCTTACACGAGTTCGCCAATTGACTTTGGCCCATAGCCAAGGCCTTAATATGTTCGGCGTTCTGCTGCAGTGCCCCCTTCACCTGTTCTTGGTTCTGAAACTGCGAATTCGACAACGCGATGAAGTGGCTTGCGTTCTGGTCGACGAGGCTATGGAGTTTGGATTGGCCGTCTGCGAGCGCTTTGATCTGAGCAGCGTTCGACTCGTTGATCTCCTGCATTCGTTGTAGACCGGAGGATTGCGCCACGCTGAGTGCTTTTATTTGGGATGCGTTCTCGGAGATCATGGCGTTCATTTTGTCGAGGGTAGCGGATAGGGAGGAGAGGTCGAACGGTTGAGTTGTGCTCGGGCTTACCGCTGAGCTTCTCGAGGAGGGTCGAGCCGGATCGGCTTTAGAGAAGGACGGAGCGGTGTTGGTGGGCGAAGCGATGGGATGCCCTCGCTCGTCTTGAAGTGGTATTATGCCTCCCAAACCACATGTACCGCCACCCATCTGAGTGTAGAACCATCTGTTCTTGAGATGGGAGAGCTTGCCATTATCCCACACCTGACCCAGTATGTCCTCGCCTTTGAATGTAAACAGCTGAGTGCCCTCGCGCGTCGAGTCGGGGAATTCGCTCTTGACTAGGTCCCACCACTGGGATGCGATGGAGGCGGAGGAGAAGGTGAGGAGGTAGGGCGGAAACTGGGCGTAGTCGCTCTGTGTCGCGTTGTCAGCTCCAGTGTTTAGCTATCGAAGGCGTAATGACGCGCTTACCCGTCGCCCGTACGCGTAGAACAGGTTATCACTATAGCCTCCGCCAGGTTGCGACTGTGCCGGAGTATTTGGCATTGACTTGGGCGATTCTGCGGCCATGATGAGTCCCGCAGCGAGCGAAATAGAGGGCTTCTTCCTAGGCTTCTCGAGGATGGTTTGTTGTGCAGGCGTAAACAGGTTGGAGAAATCGGGCATGCTCTTGGGTCGAGACATTGAAGCTGGCAGTCTTCTGCGGGTGATGTGATGGAGGTTGGATGTCTGGACAGTCCATGTGATCTGGGAATAGAAACACCAGGGTAGCAGTCAGTAGTAGCTGTTCCACCTCCCCCCAGTCGATGACCTCACCAGGTTGCGAGAATTAGGGGTCCAGGGCGGATTGGCGGCAGAGTTGGAGGACGGATATAAAATGCAAATCTGGCTTTGGCTCGATGCGCATTATTCATAGTTCGAGCGTGTATACCATGCCGTGGCTGGTCTGCAGCCTGGGTCCTTACCACTGGTGTTTCAGCGCGACGGACGCGGGCCGAGGCGTCGCATCGTGGAATCCTTAGCGTGTTCGTTCGTGATATTCGCCCCAGTCGTATGAATTAGAAATCGGCGCAGCGGTGATTACGCGTTGAAGGCTGAAGGCGTATCGAATCTGCTCAGATTGTCAAGCTTGTTAAGGGGTAATTGTTGTGTAGTTGTATGGGGGGTTGAAGTACTTGGGGTCGGGGCACCTCGGCTGCACGTGCTTGGGACCAATCTCCATTCACTATATCGCTGGTCCGGACCTCACGACGACCTGCTCCAGTCCACAAATGCTTTCTTCGGACCAAATAGCAGCCGCTTCTCCCAAAGTCTCATGCTCGAGAGCGGCTGCATTATCCGGTATCTTTTTCTTTGGAAGCGGACAATGCTGAAGGTGAGTCGGCCGGCCTCCGACCACATACCCATAGACCATATTTCTAATTTCTGAAGCACAATAGTTGGCCAGGTTGATGGATTCGTAAAGAAAGCATACTTACCTCCCGGCAGTGCGAGGAACCCCAAACCTTTAGCAAGTGCACCCTTGCCTTCAGCATACAAAATCATTTTATGGATCAGTATCTCTCGGAACTCTGCAATTTTCCGCTCTTTCCTCATTAACGCAATGCGATAGCCTGGCCAGAGCCCGCAATGAACACTGTTCTCCTACCGTGAATCTCACATCCTAGAGTTTCTCGAAACGTCGGGCTAAGCAGAACTTGGGCAACAGGCAGTAGAAGGCCTCAGCATATTGACTAACAAAACAGACATCTTATCTCGCTTGATCGCTGCATTTATGCCTAGGTTAAGTTTGATATCCGACAGTTCATTACTATCTTAGTTCATTACAAACATTAGGACGGGCATTCATTCAAGCCCAACATGAGTCGGAAACTCTTAGCCACACCATCGTATTCAGATCTTTATAATGCCCAATTCCTCCACGCATCGACCTGCTTGAAAGCAACACGAAAATGCCGAGAGCATATCTAAACAGACCCCATCATTACGAGAAGCTCTCTACTCAACCATAGAAGACGCCAAACGACACGTTTACGTCCCGCAAATCCCACCCGAGCCCCGTCTCCGCCAGATAGTGATCTGGAATCGTCTGATAGATGTAACTTCGCATCCACTTCGGTGCAAACATATCTCGTAATATGATATGGAATCCACTTCTCTTTCCCAAGTGATATCGACTAAACCGCACCGACGTTACAACGCTACACCCTATCCAATCACACCATGTGGTGTGCTTATTCCGAAGCATTGTTCTAAGGTCGTCGAAGGGATTCGTGGTATGGCTTGGGTCATGTGGTAGATCTAGGAAGACACCAGATATGCTGATTTGGTACTCTGGGTGTAAGTGCATAACGCGAATGAGAGGAAGAATCTCGTGTCCACTATCATTATCCGGTCCAGGTGGTAATGAAATGTTGATCTTGCCTGGACGATTTCTTGAGCGATCCTTTGGAAGGAATGTCTTAGTAAACTGTTCGACGTCCTGGGGTTGAATATCGAATTCACTAAGCTCCAGGCACAATGATAGGAACTCTTGACGGGTTTGCCGGCACACGTGCGCGAGTTTCATTGCTCCGGGGCAGGAAACGGTGGCGCCACGCTTCTTCTTGGTTTGCTTCTTCGGAAGATGGCGAAGGAGGGCGGGGCCGCTGCCGTGGATTACGAAGTCATAGATTATGTTTCTCGGTTCTTCGCCTTCACATTAGTGGACTCTCTGTCAAATATGCTTGACGAATCAGTACCCCCAGGCAAATCCATAATGGAGAGGTTCCCGGTTTCTTGGCACGGCGTTTAAGGAGTGGTCGTGGCGATGCTTGGGCTGTTGATTGCCGCTTCTGGCGTTTTGCCCTGAGGTCCATGTTAGCAAACCTTGGGGATGTCGAGTGCGTTGCATGCTCTAAACTAGGCCATTGTCTATGCGAAGCTGAATTGAACGCTGGCGGGGTTACACTAGATAGAGCGACTTGTTAGCCTCGAAAACCCAAGGCATCGTGAATGCCCAAGAGCAGACTCAAAAAGAAACATGAATGATGGACCGGGCACGCCGACCCGTACGAAGAAGATAGTCGTAGAACAATAGCAAGTGAGAGAGAGAGAGAGAGAGAGAGACGCTGGGACAGCGAGATAGAAAGATTACTGCGTGGCTCGGTTGAGCCGAGGATTCGCCGTGGAAGTACATTTGGGCGTGGCTGGGGAGCCGAGAGGCGGAGCGCGTACTAGCAGCAGGATGCTTAAACACTATTTCATCCTCAACTGCCTTTCGATCTCTGTCCAGCTGTCCGTTGGCACTATCCTCCGTTGCAGGTACCTGTTTGGACCTGATTGGGACATCCTAATGCAAGACATCGCGCTTGAGATCCAACCCCAGATTCTCGGCGCTCCTGAGTCTCCGTTCCCTCGGCTGGACATGGTGAACTGTCCTCCCTCAGCCCTGTGGATCCGCCCACGGCGATTCTGATAATCAATCGTTGATTTGGAGCTCTGCATTGTCCTTCCGGAAGATGTCGATTGGGCATCTCGGTCTAGGCATGCACCGCCTTCGATGTCCAACAACCAAGATCCGCTCACCCTTCCCGCGCCGGCAAAATGTGCAGCAGTCGTAAGGCATTTTAGCCTAGCTCGACACCTTATACAGAAGGAATTTTACAGCTCGATAAACATCCTTGCTCCATCGGCCTCTCTTCAGTTTCAGGACTGAAGATTTCGACTGGAACTCTAGCGACGAAGCGTGCGGGCTGCGGGCCCCACAATGCCTCCCGATGCACTGCTGATGCACCAGCGGAGTCCTAAAAAGGAGCTACCCCGCAACTGCTACACCGGAAACCCCGAGCACAACAACGGCATCACCGCATATGATTCGCACATCCTTCGAATCCTCTCGTGTTTGACGAGTGGGTGTATTGATTTAGTGCCCACGTGCTTCTAGTTGCCCAATGCGGCGGGTCGAATTCCAGAAACCCCGCATATTATATATTGCAATATTGGTCTTATCTCCGTCGTACAAGGAAGATTACAAAAGGTCGACATGTCCTGGCACTGACAATTCCCGTCTTTGCCGTTCTTCAACTAGCAAAGGCGGCAACACACGATGGCGGAAAAGCTCGAAAATTCGTCCAACACTTTGGCTAGCAGGGATGAGGAAAGAAAGATCGAACACCTGGGAGATGAGAAAATTACTTCTGGCCATTCTGCGGGGGAACTGAACACCGTCGATAATGGAGTGAGAGATGTTGCCTTGGAGGTCGACCGGGCGGAGACGAGGAGGATTCTCAAGAAAATCGATTATCGCTTGGTTCCTCTACTGGCCTTTTTATACCTTGTCGCATTCGTGGACCGGAGTAACAGTAGGCTTCTTCTATGCTGACACCCTCAGAAACGTCTCACTTTCCAAGCAAATGGCTTATGTGGTTATCTCTAATGGAATTTACTGATTCAACTCTAGTTGGAAATGCAAAGATTGCAGGGTTAACGAAAGACCTGAAAATGCACGGCTTGCAGTACAATACCGCCGTTACCCTCTTCTTTGTCCCATATACTCTCCTTGAAGTTCCGAGCAATATCGTTCTCAAATTGATGAAGCCTTCACGATGGATTGCGATTTTGATGTTCTTTTGGGGGACTACGATGACGTGCGTATCGTCCGAATGGGAATTTACTCCAGTACAACTCTAACTGAACTTCGCAGACTTATGGGCGTAGTTTCGAGCTACTCGGGACTTCTTGCAGCGCGGTGGTTCTTGGGTGTTACCGAGGTGGGATTTTTGTTTCCAGTTCCCCTGATCCACTGCAATCGGGATAATATCTGATCTCTGGATGCAGTCTGGTTTTTTCCCCGCGGCAACATACCTCTTAACGCTCTGGTATCTCCGATATGAAGTCCAACGCAGAATGGCAGTTTTCTACGCCGCAGCTTCTCTATCCGGCGCCTTCTCTGGCCTGCTAGCCTACGCAATCCAACACATGGATGGAATCAGCGGGAGGGACGGCTGGCAATGGTACGTCTACCATTGACACTTACAATCTCGTTCCAGCCCCAGCGTGTTTACAAAGCTAACAACCAGCTTACAGGATCTTCATTCTCGAAGGCCTCGTACCGGTCTTCATCTCATTCTGGATTTGGAAAGTCCTCCCCGACAGCCCCGAAACCGCGCACTTCCTCACAAAGGAGGAAAAGGAATTCATCATCAACCGACTGGCTCTGGAAACTGGCTCTGGACACGGCCGGGTCACGAATTCGGATAAGATAAACAAGAGGTTGATATTTGCTGCGTTCAAAGATTGGAAGGTCTGGGGTGCGATTGTCGTGTTTTGGGGGAACACCGTCGGTGTTTATGGGTGAGTATATCTACGTATCGAGTTTTTGATTGCTAATGCTTGTATGCAGCTTTACTGCGACCGTCCCAACCGTAATAGAAGAACTAGGTTATAGCGCTGCAAATGCCCAGCTTCTCACAATTCCCATCTACGTCTTCGCTCTTATCCTGGTCATCGTCTTCGCATTCTGGTCCGACAAAGTCAAACAGCGCTCCCCATTTATTATAGCTGGCTTCTCTATTGCCGTCTGTGGTTTCATCGCTCAACTAGCTATTCCGCATCCGAAATATCCTGGTTTGACATACGGGTTCCTCTTCCCCGTTGCCGGAGGATTATACTGTCCTTTCATCGCCTTGGTCTCGTGGATAGGTAACTTACTTCTCTCTTTGGGCTGCCGTGTTTGCCATTATCCAAGCTGATCTCGTTACCGTAGCGAATAATCTCGCGCCTAGCTCCAAACGTGCCGTAGGAATGGCTTTGTTCATCTCCATTGGCAACATGGGTGGTATAATGGGCTCAAACATTTACCTCGCTCGTGAAGCGCCCCACTACCACACCGGATTCGGCGTCTCACTCGCAATGTGCGTGCTAGCTATCCTCGCTGCTATCGTCTTGCGTTGGGGGTATTCGGCGGAGAATAAGAGACGGGACCAATTGGAGAGGGATGTTAGTAATGAGGAGATTAGGGCGAGGTACTCGGAGGAGGAAATGTTGGAGTTGGGAGATCGGAGTCCGTTCTTTAGGTATACGCTATGAGGGACTGGTGCTCGCAATGATCAGGGAAGGGAATGAAAAGGAAGTTGCGAGGTTGTTCGAATAGAATGTTTAAGAGTGGAACGGAGGTTATGTACAACAAATGCACAGGTGTAGACCCGGAAAAGGCATGCTTTGATGGACCTGGTGACTTGGTCTTCGCCTTTCAAGTCTATTCCTGCTTGAGGAAAGCCAAGAGACCGGCGACATATCAAAGTAGCCGGAACCCACAAACCTAGCAAAGATTCGATCATGTAGGTTTGAGTAATAGTTACGAGGTTAGATGGGGTGGGTGATGGGTATGCCTTTCAGCTTGGCCTGACACCGGAGCAGACTAAACAGGTGAGCTTACAGCCATTCAGAGCTTCCTGAAAGAGTACCGACCGATGTCTATTCTTCTTACATCTGATCATTCGAATCTGATCTAGGTCTCTCATTGGATTCCTTCACAAGACGAATGGAAAACTCCATGGGTAGAACTGTAAAGTGAGGTCCAGGTAGAGTTGGTGAGATCAAGTCGTCTTACTGTATAGAGCATAATACATGATTGTGCGCATCGTCGTAAAAGAGCGTTTCGGTCGTGCGTGATCGTCGGTACGGTATACTCAATCATAAAAGTCAGGTCGTCGCATCTTGGGGCGAGAGGATTGTTCGTCAGCAAAATGTAGTAACGAGAGCCCTAGGCTGCAAGAAATGCGTGGGAAACGTACGATGAGACCAAAGGTCAGCTGTTTCGACTTTCCATTCAGGCTCGGCTTCCATGACCTTAAGATCTGCCGACGTAAGAAGGATTTGATGGGTCGAAGGATTTCAGCCCTGCAAGCACGTTTCACGGTTCCACGAAATTGGAAATCTCCCGAAGAATTCGAAGCTCTGGATAACATGATAGCTCCAGCTGCGTGCTTAGCGCTTACTTTTGCTTTGATCATGAGGCGCAGCCGTCTCGACAGCAGTCTGATGCGTCCTTGACGTAGGTAGGTGCACAAGCATCATTGTTCCTCGAGCGATGGGAATGCGTGATAGCTTTGCTATCTACTAATATCAATTGTGTGGCTGTGCGGTACCGCATAAAGTTCCTAGAATATGTATCCCGATTCCGGGCAACAGGCCACGCTTGTTTCATTATTAGTTCTATCTTTACCTCGATCGCTCATGCAAAACAAAATTGGAAAGTTTTTGATATCGTTATTAATATCCGCATCCACTATACATGTGAGCTAAGTTGCGCTCGTGAGTAATATAATATACTGATGAAGGGAAAGCAGGTCAAGGGGGATCGCCAACCTTACGACCAAGGCGCAGCAGAAAGTGAATGTAACTGAAGCGCAGTGCGATCAAGCAAGGGACTAAAAGCACCGTGCGCCTAAACTTTGCAAATCCTCTCTATCATTTGTCAATCTTACAGTGGCCTAACCTAATGGAAGACGGGAGCGGGATCCCCCTCGTGTGGGGCTTGGGGTGGAAGGGTCAGCATAATTGTCGCTTAATCTTGCAAGGAGGTCGGACGGGGCTGCATTATGGCCCCACAAACCTGGTCAATGAAACGCATAAAAGAGGATATCCATGGTTATGACCACTCGGCCTCTGCAGGACAGAGGCTTCTCGCGTCTATCCTGCTAGGATGTGAACGAGATACCGTTCCAGCTTCTGCAGATATAAGCCACCGAGAAGAAATTCATGTACTTCTTCCCATGTCGAAACTCAACTAGGCCCGAGAGATGCATGAAGGAACTTTCCGTGGGATCCAGGATTGGCATCCCTGGTGAAGCATGAAAGAATGCACCACAACCGTGCCAGGCAGACTTGTGTTTGTTCGATAGAAAAAGAGAATGATCCCGCTCGGGCCGTCCCGTAAAATGCTCTGACAGAAGTAGAGCTCTTGCGGATCCTCATACTGGCCATTCGATGCTACTACAACCTTTTTCTCCATTATGGCACAACCCAATGCTCCGACGATAGAAGATACATATCTTCGACATAATCACAGAGGCAGGGTCCATATCACTGTGTTGACGGTATTTCTTGCGCTCGCATATGTTGCGATCGGGGCCAGATTACTGCATCGAAGGTTACTGCGAAAGAAGCTGGAGTTAAATGACTATTCCCTTTTCGCAGGCTTGGTAAGTTGGCGGACAAAATGACTGTGACGAATATAGATTGACAGCGCTAGATTATTCTGACTGGGGAATATGGCGTCTTAGTTGCAGAATCAGTTCATGGCCTTGGTCTGCACGTCTGGACACTTTATCTCACGAAAGGGATGGAACCTTTCGTCATGATTGGAAAGCTTGGATTCGTTTCGGATACGCTTTGGAACTTGAGCACCATCTGTATTAAGGTCAGTGATTGGAGATATTCACTTTCTAATCACAAGAGATGATTCTGACCATTTCTCAAGCTCTCATTCCTGCATCTCTATCTGATCCTCTTTGGATCGGTTCAAAACTTTCGCCGCATTGTGTATGTGGCTATGGCTCTTGTTGTGATATTCGGAACATCCTTTATTGTTGAAGGATTCCTCATATGCAAGCCCTTCGCGTACATTTGGGATAAGGAAATACCAGGAGGAAAATGCGGCGATGGACGCCTCGCATATTTAATCCCTGGAATTATCAGTATGACCCTAGATATGGTCATTTTTACGTAAGTACCAAAGTAAAGTCTTCCTGCCTTTCACGCTCTCTTCCTCACACTCAAGTACAGGCTCCCATTGCCGATCCTTTGGAGCCTCAGAATGCCGTTGCAGAAGAAGATTGCCACCAGCGCAGTGTTTGGCATTGGATTAGGCATCTGCTTGATTGCTGCAATTCGAATCAAGTTCATCTTCGATATCGATTTCGATGACTTCACGTACACGGTCTGGCATTTCTCTATCTTCGGTCCTTTAGAACCCATGCTCGGTATCATAAGCGCCTGTTTGCCAATGCTACCGCCGGTCATTGCACACATGACGAATGGACGGGTCATGGGATGGGCGAAGAAATCTCGCGCCGGCACACCGGACAAATCGAGTTCCTCGTGGCCATACCAGGCTACACGGACTTTTGGATCAAGCTCGAAGACAATGTCGGGTTACCGAAGATGGGAAGACCCTGACTATGCTCTGATAGACCGGCCGACGGCTGCGAGAATCAGAGCAGATAGTACGTTGGATGCAGATGACCAACTTGCCGTCAATGAATTGCGAGACGCAGAGGATGGCAGAATCAGGATCACGACGCACATGAAAGTTGCTTCCAGCCCAATGGTGCCACTGCAATAGCTTTAGCTTGTCCGTCAAAGCGGTTTACTGTCCGAAAGACAAGGAGTTATGTGTGTGGAATTAGATAGGCAGGGCATACAAGGCTTTCCTCACGGGAATGGTGGATCGGAGTTGCGGCATGCTTTTGAAGGGCTTGTTTTTTGCGACAGGAGTTTGAAGGTTACCGGTATACCAGGATGAGACTCATCTCTTGAGAAAAAAAGAGGATATAGAGATACATCTCGAGGGACTTTGTACCGTTACAGGGCGATGTTGTACATTAATGATGAATGAATGAATGAACGAATGGATGGATGAATGAGTGAATGAGTGAATGCCGAGTACGAATTGCGGAGCAACGGGAAAGTCGTTCGCACGTGCAGTCGTGTCGCGCGTGAATTCGGGCCGATTACTCGGGTGGACTTCCGACGCGTTCATGAATCACTACACTCAACCTTTCTGTACACATACGAGCCCTTTCGTTACCCATCATGCCAGAACATTTGCTTTTCGACGATATGGGGAATGAGTTCTTTCTTCCTTCTACCGTTGAGTCGAACAACTTCGACGACGATGAGCTGACTCCCCTACTTGCAGCCATCGAAGCCAGCCAGTCAAACGAATACACCAAGTCCACTCTCCCTCACCTACCAGCAGAGTTACTGCTCTATATTCTCGAACAGATACCGCCTTCATACATCCTACCTCTTCGCTTAGTATGCCGTGCCTTCAAAGACTGCATCGATTCGCATGTCTTCTACTCTTACGTCGAACGAGTTCGGCTGGTATATCCCTTCATTCTCGATCTCCGATTCGGCTCGCCTCTGGTTTATGATGTTTTGAAAAACAAAGCAGAAGTCAAGGCAACATTCTCCCACCTCGAAGACAAAACCCAGCAGAACAAGATTGGCGGTTGCCAAAGGGCAAAGTGGGACTGGAAATACGCCATCTTTCATATTGACCCGGCCTGGCTCGACATGTTCACTAAGCTACAAAAGATGCCAGATGAACCATTTACGAAGAATCATTTCCTAGGTCGGCAGTCTGAATACATGCGACTCGACATAGAGCTCATTCGCAAGGATCTAAAACCCGACAAACGTCATTGGGAGGAATGTGGATGGATCGTTCAGCTAGACGAGGCTATCAATGATATACAGCTTCCGGAATGCAGCATCGATATCAATAAAGGAAAGATATCTTTTCTTTGGAGAGATATGCTTTGGATGTTACTGAAGGAAGAAGATGCGATCCGAAATAAAGCAAACCAGGTAGGCTGGCCATATCTTACCGCGCTTTCAGTCAGGTTGTAACGCAACCTTTAGATTGATCCCACCCAATACACTCTTATCGACAAATCAGATGGCTTGCGACTCGCTAGGAGGCAACGCTTGAAGAGAGCTTTGAATACAGATTCACAAGAAGACCGGCGGCTTCAATGGGCCATCAACTTCATGCATCCGTTGTTCAACCAATGCTGGAATAATGCCGCTGATCCCCGAGTGTCTGCCGACTTTTTACAGGAGGTTGAAAACAAGATAATAGACCAGATCATGCCACGTCGAAGGGAGGCAGCTCTTACCACTCGACAGAGGACAGAATTACAAAGGTTCGTCGAGAACCGACATGCCCTAATAAAGGAACAAAAACAAATGGAAAAGCATTTCAAGAGATGGATGAATGAGACCTATTCTGCAGATGTTCCTCAGAAGTGTTTAGTGCACTCTCCGCTCCTGTATTCACATGCTAGCCAATGGCAGAAAGCCGATACAAATCCTTTGAGTTGGCCGGATGAAGTGCGAGCCATAGAGGACCGAAGAGTGAACCAGTGGTTATCCAGTAGGAATACGGCAGAACAAATTTCCTTGATATTCGAAGCGTCGAGCTTCGTTTCCGACCTAGAGAACGAGGACTTGTCTGGCCCAGACTCCGAAACGATGGTATGGAATGCAATTCCTTAGTTATCCATGGAACTTTGCGACTTCCTCAACCAATCCGCGGTCGCGGGCTGAATCCGAAGCCTCTGTAGCTCCCCTATACTATTACCAGTCAGGGTCCAATATAAAATACGAGCTTTGGGCAGCTTAAATCCTCAAATATCATATTGACAACTCCCGGTGAAGTGGTTTCCTTTGCACGTTTCATTTTAATTATCCCTGCTGCCGGAGACACGATATCGATACGAGTTTCACCTCATGACTGAGCTGCCTGCATCCGTGAAGCTTCCAGACAACGTCTACTTGATTTCTTTGGTGTATGAAGGAACGTCCAGCAGATTTCCGCTATCTCATTCACCGAAATCAATGGACGGACCCGTTGCGAATGAATGCGAAAGCTTATTTGGAAAAAATCCTCCGCCTCTATTATTTACGACACGGCATTGAATTTCATGACTTCTTCATAGGTTGTACTTACTATATATCGGATATACCACTCTGAATAGCCTAAGGGGCACCAACAAGAGCGAGAGGTTTGTGGTTCACCGTGTTTCAAAGCGCGAAAGGCCTCCACGACTAAGCCCAGGATTTTTATACGGCCGAAGTTGCATTCCGTCTCCTAAAAGATAAGCATGGATCCTGAGGACGTGATAATGTTATACAATCTATCAAATCCAAAGACATTGAAGAGGACAGGTCTCTCATGGCCCACCATGTCAAATCTCATTGGCCGATGCCAATCATCAAACTTGAAGATGAGCCTTCAATCTTAATGCTAGAGAGTCTCGTCAATGACTACAGCAACATGTCTGTTGAAGCCGAAAATCAATCAGGCCGCGACATACCACCGGAATGTGGTTTTTCCAGAATTTCCGAACCAGATTTTGGGTTCACCACGTGCATCCTGCACAAGGGTGAAGATACTACGTACACTACCTATGTAGACTTTACCTAATGCTCTCCCGCGCTTTTCCCTACGAATCACAGCCAATTCAAAGACCATCTTCCCGAATCTAACAAGTCACAAGCGCTACACATCGGTACTCGGATCCCATGAGGTGCGGAGCGAACATGGCTATGTGATACACATACGTAAAAGTCGAGGCATAAGGGGAATTAACATTAACTTCGCGGATGTTGGGGTTATGATATGTGACTGACGTTATCTGTGAGAAAAAGGTTTAAGGCCTAAGTCATTAGGCTGCCATGGGCCTGCCAAGCGTGGTACTGGGGGTCAGTTTGATTGCTTTCGACGAATTGTTTCATACATATGCAGAATAGATTGTGGTGATTGGCACTGGCTTCTTCGTCTCCTCTCATTCAATCTCCCGATACTGCTATCTTATTTCGTGTCTAACTCGATCAGCAAGTCAATTCTTAAGGCCCAGCATCGGTATGCATTCCCGAGATACCCGTATACCCCATCTCCTGAATATTGGATGATTATACTTCTTGTACCGTAGCAGGCAACAATGGGCGTTGTAACTTGTGGCGGAGTATCATCAGGCGGTTGCTGAGAGTTTATAGATTGGTTCTCAGATCCCTGTTTCACCCGCTTCATGAAAAGAAAGACAGCAGCTAAGAGAATTGTCAGCGCAACAGCGATACCAACGTCGACTCCTACCATCACCTAGTTGGAAAGCTCGTTGGAGGTTGCGGGAGATGCAGGATTGTTGGCGGGCGTCCTTGCTGTAGATGTAGAGGATACAGGGACGTTGATGGATTCGAAGTGAAAGAGCTAGTCATAGCCGAGAATGAGGAGTTCAACGTCGACATGGATGATGAGTAGGCGGCCAGGTGAAGAGATGTGCTCGTCCCATCAAAATCTCCTCCTCTCCAGCGCACATTTGTTGAGTTTCCATGCACTTCAACACCCGGCCTAATCCTGTCGCTTTGTAAGACTGGCCTGAATGGTCAGCGACAGTGACTTAAGAGAGAGATGCGAGACATCTCAAACTTAGCTTCAATGCAAAGGTAGCCACGTCACGCGATTTTTTCCAAAGCCACAAGATTCAGCACATTCACCCTGTTTTGCCCGAAATCTGAGTCAATTTAAGACGCACATAAAGAAGGATTTAGGATGTGAGATTGATGAGTTAAATGAGTTTTCATTACATGCAGTTTTCAATAACATGAATGCATTCCTAGGTTTTTCCCTTGTCCAATAGGCAAAATGTGTGGTCTGTGCGCAATTCTATCAACTTCACCTCATGCATGCTTTGACCTGGAATTGAGGAACATGACAACGACTAAACCACAGCGATACTACATAAACAGGATGAGCTTTTAGAGTGCATATCAATCCTCTTCGCTGTAATTATAGGATAATATCTGGATGGGTGACTATTGTGTGTTGCTCTCTAGATTCTGATAGCAGTTTCGCCCTACATTTGAAGAAGCTGTCAACGCGGAAGATGGCCTAGTGTTAGCAATAAGAAACAGCAATCTATTTTGATTGTACAAGAAAAGAGCCTGGGCCTGGTCATGTTGATATCGCTCGCCGTTTCCTAGGTATTCGTCACTGTCGCGCCACCTTCACTTGATCACGCTACTGTCACTCTCTCACTTCATTTCTGACTTATTCTGAGCTCTATCTAGGCAGCAGTGCGCACTGTCCTCACTGAGGTTGGTGCGTCTTACTAGCGCGTCTCGTGTCTTTATAAACTTTCTCTTCCTCCTCTGCCCATTCCTTTTCTTCTTCCTCCTAACAACTTCTTCAACAAAAGTCCAGCATCAATGGTCCTCTCCGAGGAAGCTGGCAACGACGCTGGCTCTGTCATTGACTCGCCATGACACTCTTTACCCGTGGATCGTCGACGCCGGCTCCGGTCTCGCCAGCGCGTTCGCGACCGACAACGCTCACTTGCATCTTGGAACGCCTTCGACCCGACCGATTCGCCAAGGCACGACGCCGTTACTTTGGCACCCACGATACGACTGGGCCCCAACGTACTACGATACGAAACCTTCGGTTACGACAAGGTGCGACGCCCCAACGACGCCATAAATAGGCTTCACCGAAGCGGAGCACCTTTGATTTAGTGGCCTTGCCCTTCACCTAAGTGTTGCATATTCCCTTCACCGAAGCGCATCGATTCACCGATGCATTGCTGGTCGAAAGACTGTTGGCTCCTGGTATTAGTGGTCTGCGCACGGTTAACGGTCAAAGACGTCGGTCCGCCGATAGGGCGGGCGTAGCATTTTGCTCTAATTCGTCCACCGGCTGCGTTGAAACTTCGGTGGAGCAGCTTGGAGCCACAAAAAGCAGGCCTGTCACTTGAGCATGGTACCAACATCTCGCCTGGTGATATACCGTGTAGCCCTGGCAAGGGCCGAGGGAAAGGATAGGGGGCCACGTGACCCTGCGTTAGTGTTCTCATCGATTTGCTCTGGGACGCGAAGCGGATATCCTGGGTGGGACCCTGACTGGGGGGTCCGGCGAGCAAGCAGCACCGGACGCGGTGGCTCGGCGAAAGCTCCTCCCAACTCGAGCAGACAGGATGGGGATAGTGTTGGGCCCGGATAAGGAGGGAGGTCTAGGGATTCCCAGGTGGGTTGAGTTGGACAACATCTGAAATTTTGGGTTCATGTTAGCAAAAACGCGGTGGAAACAGTATGGAATGAGTTCTCTCTCTCATCTCCATCTGTGCCCGGTTGGTTGCTGTTGGCTGTGGATGGCGTGGTGTGTAAGGGGCACCAATAGGCACAGTCAAGATTCGGGTGCGCGCCGTCCGGGGGCGGAAGGCCCTTGGAAATAGCTTGGAAATTTGGTGGGCTTTTCTGTGGGCTTTAGGTTTCCTCTTGGGTATACCGACTTACCAGCATGAGTTAGTCGCTCATCGCTGGTATGTCCCCAAGAGGTTTTTCCTGGGGCTACTCACTTCGGTGGTAGTCTCTCATTAAGAACGTCGCCTTGTGCAATGTCTTGAAGAGGGACAGACAAAGATATCACGATCCACGCGATGGTGTTGCGTTTTTTGAGTGACCCTGCTTCACCTTACATCTTTCATTTCCTTGATCAGTCTTCTACTGACTGATATGTTTTGATTATATGAAGCCTTATTTTTGGGCTATCTGATTAAGCTTCTTGCTAACGTCTCGTATCTCAGCCATGTTTTCCCTTCAAAGTTCGGCTTTGGGCTTATACTCGAAGGCTAGAACTCCTCAAGACATGTCCATGTGCTGACATATTGCACCAACTAACGCGATACGAAGATTAATACACTCTAGAGATAAAGCCTTTCACATCCAACCCCAGTACAAAACTAGATCGTCAGCTTTCATGGCTACAAGGACACTACTAGATACCAGATGTATTGTAGTCTAATGTAGAGACTAAGCTCTTTATCAAATAGAAACAAAACTTGCTCATGGTCTATTTAGTCAGATATATGTCTAAATCTATTGGAAAGACTAGATTCAGTGTTCTAATGAAGGACGATGGTCGGCAAGGAAGTCGAATGAGAGAGCATTCGAGACTCGCAGCCAACAATCATGACTCAGTCCCTTGTGAGAAAGAAAGCTTTCGAGGAAGAACACATCCCTCTCCTTGATGAAGAGCCCTAGCTCCGAAGTTGGCATAATCTCCTTCGTGGCTTGAAGCGCTTCCTCCAAAGTCATCCAGCGGTGCGTTAGACCCTCTGAAACCTCGAGCTCAGTCAGCTCGGGCTTTCCAGTATCCTCCGTCAACTTGGCCACATAACAGAACGAGATCTGATGCAGGTCGTTCCTCCACTCCTCGCACCTCGCCAGGCATTTCCCGTCAGCGATTTCTACCTTGCAGCCTGTCCCTTCCATAATCTCTCTTGCTGCGGCCAGTTGATGGTCCTCGTCAGCTTCCACTCCTCCTCCCGGCAACTTATAGAGTTCCCTTTGGTGACGTGGATGATGGCGGTCTTGTTCTTGGCTGAATACAAGAGGATTGCGCGCACCGCAGATCATTCGACATAATTGACTTGTGGGTTCATCTGACCGATTGCTTTGAAGAGAACTGGATGTTGCTGAGACATCTCGCGGAGGATCTTTGTGGTGTGAGCTGTGAAGTGTAAGCAGAAGGAGACAATACTTTCGATGAGATAACTAAATCTTGAAGGGCAGCAATGCCGAAGCAGTGGTGAGAATCCAATTGGTGATTGGCCGATCCGAGCCGTTCAAGAGTGGTATTTACCGCGTGATTCTCGTGTTGAAGTAGAGGGTGACGACTGAATGGGTCGCGAGAGCAAGCACGGGGGTCTCTTCTACGGCTGGTAGCAGTACGTGATACGCGTAGGAAAGTGTTGAGTTGCTCAAGTGGCCCGCTAATTCTGATTCCTTCGCGGCCCTCGCCGCCCCTCAATCGCCGCCCACTCTCTCATTTTGTTGTCTCGGCATTATCCTAGATACCCAACAGCCTTGAAGGGGGAAAGCCTATAGGGAACACCATAGCATCAAGGCCAGCATCTAATGCGACGAAACTTGGCTATTCTCAACTCCGCTTCAGCCTCAACTTCTCTCGCAATGACTTATCTTGTAGTTCCCTTAATGCATCTCAGATTTCACCTTTCCCCTCACTCACTGCTCTTCTGCTTTCTATTCCAACCGCACTTGCGTCCACCGTCAATCGGTATAGTCACATGCTTCAGGTCACAAAACGTTTCAGCACTCTTGTGTTCATTCATTCCATACTTTTCAAGCTCAATGTACTATCTGAAACTAGTGCTTGACGCCACTCCTATGCTCATCTCGTTTCAGCGTTGCACCTAGACGTGAGGAGCAATCTTCGAGGTGGCGTAGAGGTTTCAAGCATCTAGCAAGACGCGTTCGTAGAACTTGCCCAAGGCAAGAGGAAGATATTGAACCAGGTATGCAAGGGGAAGAAACCTAGAACCACAAATCAGCCTCATGAGCATGTACAAGATTTGGCAAATACATCTAAGCCTTCTTCTACCAGGATCAACAACCAATTGAATGATTAAAGCAGAGGAGAGTAGAGCCTAAATTGATTAAGTAGACTTATGTAAACTAAATCTTTAGATCGGGTTTCCCTGGACATCTAAGAATTTGGGGATTCCAAATGCCAGTACGCCGCGAAGTTGAAAGAGCGAACTCCATAATTGACCGAGGAATTGTCTGATTAGTCAAAGGACTTGGAGTGATCACCGGGTGCCGTAGTTGACTAACAAATGGTACAATTGATAGAATGACTGATAGGAAAGCTTTACCAAAGTACTTTAGTCTCTGTGACTGACTACGGAGAGACTTCCTGTCTCCGGGTCTTCATTACTCAGCCTCCTTGTTTTACCATGAAAAATCAACCTCTATTTATCAAGAAGCCCTTCGAATGATTATGTATGCAAATCACTCGGTTGCCACAAAGTTGGTATTTAGATTCTGACAACAACCTTTCCGACCACGCTCTGCTTATTCAACATTTCAAATGCTGATTTTGCATCCTCCCACTCAAACGCCTTTGCCACAATAGGATGGATCCGATGCTCTTCGATCAATTGAACCATTTCCTCAGCATGGGACTGTGTAAAGTTGAAAACTCCTCTTACTGTATGGCCGTTACCTTTCGATCGCGAAACACCGATGTCGGCTAACGTTCCGCCGATCAGCTCAAGACACAACCCAAAGCAAAGCCAAGCGACAAGAGAAATCAATTTAGTATACTCACCAGTCTTCCCCCCAAAGATAATAGCATTCACTAGATCCGTCTTAACACTCTCGCTCAAAAATCCCACCAGAGCCACTACACCACCCTGCTTAGTAGCCTTGACACTCTGCTCCACAGTCCCTGCACCTCCAATCTCAACCATAAGATCTACGCCCTTGCCATTCGTGAGCTTGAGAACCTCGTCAGCGCAATTAGGGTGAGTGGTGTAGTTGATGGTATGCGTAGTCCCCATTGCTTTGGCTTGGGAGAGTTTAGCGTCGGAGGAGGATGTGGAGATGACTGTCTCCCCGGCGGCGGATGCGAGCTGGGAAGCCAATAACGCGTCAGTGACACCGCCAGAGCTTGTTTGCTAAGACGGGAGAATATACACTGGAGTAAAGGACATAGAAAGGGATGAAATTCTTACTTGGACCGTAAAACAATTCACTCCTCCGATCCCCTGCGTTAAAACTGTCATACCTGGTTTGAAATTTTGTGGCCATGGAAGAGGGCGTTCATGGCTGTGGCGCCGCATGCGGGCATCGAGGCAATTTCTTCAACACTCAAATGATCGGATGCCCGAATGAGGTGGTCGTCTTCCTGGAGTACTCGTGGTCAACTTCATTCAACGATTAGATTAAAATCCTACCCAAACCCCATACTCGCTCAATGTCTCTTGCTCATCCCCAGCGCCTTTCGTCTTGATATCACCGACCGTCCACATGTCTTCTACGCCCTCTCGAAACCCCATCCAGTTATTCGCATGTATCATCACACTCTCCCCAACCTTCCATTTACTCCCCTCGCCCACAGTTCCAATCACCCCAGCGCCTGTGGTTATGATCAATCATCCGAGGAACCAATATATGGGACATTTACCAACATACCATCAGCGCCCGGCACTAACTCCTCAACATGCTCTCAGGAAATAAAGCGTCATGCGCAATTACCATCATATCCCTCGCATTAAGCGCCGCGGCCCTCAACCTGACTAGAACGTGCTTCGGAGGAATGGTCTCGGGTTTCGGAACATTCCTGTTCAAGTGGAGGTTCTGAAGGGCGTCGAGGAAGGTCCAGGGATGGTGAACAGCATTTCGGATTTGGTATTCTGGGGCATTTTGGGGATGCGAGAATGAGGCTTGGGGAGGAGGAGTACTGGGTGCTTCTGGCGATGGGTTGGTGAAGCAGACGTAAAATCGAAATGATCGGGGGTTTGAGGAAGTAGTTCCCTGTGGTGATGGTAGATAGGTACTATATAAGATGCTATGATATCTGACCTTCGGAAAGATGTTAAAAGACTTGATCTGGTGTTTTATTCTTTTGAGGAAATCGAGAGCAGTTATAGCCTGGATTACAAAGCAATGTCGCAACTTCGCATTACAAAGCAAACAACCATCTCCATATTTTCTCTCTTGTGATAGGTCTAAGCTATGCAAGATGTAAGCATATCTGGTACACTTGCTCTTTCCTGGGAAAACGGAGACTCCGCCTAATAAATTCTCGTAGATAACCATGTAAGCCAATGAGCCCCCGCGATACTTGCGTAAAATGGAGGAATCTAGAATGAAAGGCCTTTTGGATACTCAAAGCTGTGGAAAGGAAGGATCGGGCGTCTTGCAGAGCTGACTGATTGCCGTTGTGAGAAACGAAGATCGACCTACATCTTCGCAGTAATGTCAAGAGCAGTAAACGAGTGCCTTGGACATTACTAGCATATCTTGAATAGTCGTAAAGATAAAGATCGGACGCATAGATACTCAGAGCTTGCTTCCCCCAAACTAGTCGATACGTCACGTGACGGGGAAAGACATCGAGAAGTTCCAGCAAGAAAAATTGTATGAAAAATTGTATGAATTTTGGGTATATTAAGAAATGATATGGGGAAAATCATTGACAGAAATATTACTTGGCCAGCCATACTACCCCGTTCGCTCCGTAGCCTTCACCAACACGCTCAGCCCCTAAACCCGGCTTCCTCCGTGGAACGCAAGCTCGAATGTCTGGCATAAGGCCTGTGATAGACTACCAACTGGCTGCGTTCATCAGCCTGAAGTCCGCTCCAGTTCTATTCCTCTTTTGACTCTTTCGCCAATACACCATTGGCACTACTTTCAGTTTCCGTCTCGCTTCCCCTAGACTCCTCATCTTTCATCCTGTCTTGCTCAATATCCGGAGCCGGGGCAAACTTCGACTTCATTCTGATCTTCTTTCCTAATACGTAGAAGATGATCGGCATCGGAACGAGTACCAAAGCTACGCATCCTAACAGCGTAGAAGCCCACTCAATGCCCATGCCTTCGAACATGTAAGTTGCGAAGAGCGGGAAGACACCTCCGAAAATCGATCTCATAAACGTGTTGGCGGCGATCGCTGAAGCAGCAAACATGAGGTAGGCGTCGACGATGTAGTTTAGAAGAGATAAGAAGATGCTGAAGATGCCAAAACCGGTGAAGAGGCCGGACAGGACGGGGACGATCCAAGGGATTGTGCCTTGATAGCCAGTCCAGCCGAACCAGAAAAGGCCAACAGCAAAGAAAACTCCACCAACGATCGCAATGGGCAGACGCCATTCTGGGACGGGGATATTGTTGTTGGCTTCTAGCTTCTTGACGTACCGCGGATTAGTGACAACTATGACGACAAAGGCGATTAGTTCTCCGATAAGCATGCCGAAGTATGCAAGACCGCCTACGCCTTCATTCCATCCGTATACACCTTGAAAAACGAGGGCGTAGGCTGTCAGAAAGAGATACAATAAGCCATATATGAAACTCATATAAATCGTTATCAGCAACACTATCGGTTCGGTAAATAGAATCCGCATCGGACGCGAGACGTTCTTGATGATGAGTTCTTTAAAGTCGACTTCGATTTCTTCTTGCTTTGCATGAATGCCCCAATTCTTGGTTCGGCGGCGTAGTTCAGCGGCTTTAGCAACTAGAACAACAGGAGGGTAGGTTTCCTGAAGGAAGACGGTGATGAGTCCAAATGCTGTGAAGCCCATAATAGCTGATATGTACTCAGTCCAGCGCCAACCAAGGTAAGATATGGTAATGAAGCCGCCAATGAATGGCGCAAGGAGGGGACCCATAAATACGGTGGCAGAGAACACAGCGACTGCTAAACCTCGGACCTTGTTGTTGAACATGTCCGCGAACACTGCGGCAACAACAGCAAGAGGGCAGGAGCCAAAGAGGCCGCCAAAAAACCGGCAGATGAGTATAGTTTGCAAGTCTTTGGCAACCGCTACCGCCAGTGAGAATATTGCGAATCCAAACGCCGCAACGACCAATGGTGGCCGACGACCGTACAGTTCCGAACATGGAGCCCACATCTGCAATTGCATCTTAGAAAACTTTCTCGCGAATGCGTACTTCGCTAACTTACAAGAGGACCAAAAGCATATCCAAAAACGAACAACGATGTTCCAAGGGTCCCAACTTCTTGAGCAACGCCGAATTGCATAGATACAGGCCGAATGGCTGGCGAGAAAATACTGGAGCCCATTGTTGCAGCGAGAGCATCAAAAGCTAAGATTGCACCAATATATAGCCTATTCCATTGTTAGTTACCCAATATCTGCATACAAAAGTCGTCGATACTGACTTCTTGTTCAGCGCCCAATTCTGTGCGTGCATTGGGTCATCGACACCATCGTATTCCACGACGTATTCCTCCCTATCCGGTAATAGCGGTGGATATGGTTTTCCCGCACCTAGTGTAGGCAGAGGCTTTTCCTTTCTCGTAGTTGTTCGTTTCTTGAGGTCAGCACCCACGGTAGCAAAGTGCTGGCTTCGATGTGTCTCGATTCGTCGAATAGCCTCGGGATTCGTCTCAGTCGGGTGCCGATATAGGGATCCAGAAGTGGCGGTAGCGGCAGTAACCCTTCTATTCAATGATTGCGGTTGTGTGCGAATTTGTTCCAGCCGTGGGGCGGATTCGGCGGAGGAGGTAGAGCTTGAAGAGGAGGCTGAGCTGTGTCGCGACAATGGAGTTTCAGCTTCTTCTGTAGGGCGAGATGGAGTATTAGCCTCAGGAGGTTGCTCCGGAGGGTTGTGGCCATATCGTTCATGGTATTGCCGTCTGAATTCTCCGTTCGTATCCCACTCGGTGAAGCGTCTGGGTGAGGCATCCGCCTCGTTCCTTAACATCTCATAGTCTTCTTGCTCCATATTGGATCAGCGAGGCACACCAGGTCTGGTCTGCTGATGCCAATCGATGGTGTTTTCGCAACTCAGGCGTCGGTAATTAGGGTGGTAGTAACAGCAGGATCGACAGCTATCCGAGGTCAAGGAGGGATGAATGAACAATAAACTGTAGCTGGAGAGAAGGAGGGAAGAAAAGGCATGGAAGAGGCGACACAACATGACGGCATGCGGCCATTTTGAATGTTCTGAACGGAGCCATGATGAATGTCGGATGTTGGCTTCGGTTGGGGAAGGCTAAGAAAAACGGCCCAACTACTCGGCCATCTGCGTTGCTGCAACGGGGCGACTTCTAACCCTTACAGAGTCCAGGCGAGGCATACAATTGGCTTTTCCAACGACCATGCTAGCAATTGGATGCAAGTAGGGGTTGAAAAGGGCCGCATTGCCTCCAGCCCTCCAGCCGTCGATTTCCGCCGTCTTGTATGCAGAACTTGTCGATGACGTAGAGTTAAGTTGCCGATAAGATAAGAACTAGCATGGCCGCCTCACAAAATTTTCACTGCGAAGAAAATTTGCAACGGCCCAGGTGGACAGCAGGACGTCGTAGCGAGAAAGAATAGAACACTCAATTAAACACTACTGACTAACTACAATTCTGAAAGTCTGAAAGGAACTCGTCATGAACAAAAGCAAACACGGCCTCAAGCAAGCAACCCAGCACCGAACCACCATCTTGAGCCGTCTATCACTTCCGTCTAGCACTGGCGCATGTACAGGCCGATGGGCGAAGGGTTCCAGTCCTGGAAGTACTCCAACGTGAGGGTGCCATTGCTGCACATCGCGTAGCCAACCTTCTCGCCAGCCGGGCACTCTCCCGTCCAAACGACATATCCGTTGCCAGGCTTGAGGTCAATGAAGCCGTATTCTGCTTCCTTGGAAGGCCGGTTCGACCAGCTTGTCTCCTGTGTTACAGGCGCTTGGAGTTTGAGGAAGCCAACATCGCCATGTCCAGACGCGGTCCAGTCGCTCGTTTCCATCTCGCCCTTCTCCGGGAACAGGAAAATCAGCGAGCAGGTCTTGTTCTCGTAGGATTCCGGAATGTCGAAGTTGAAGCCAGAGCAGACCGTGGGGCTGACGCAGCCACTGAATGAGGTGCCGAAGGCCTTCTTGGGTTTGGTTTCGTCGACAGGAACAATTAGGTGTGGGAACTCGAATGGGCCAGAAAGATCAGCTGGGCAATGGCATTGATGTCCAGACAGACAGCCTCCAGGGTAATGTTGAACGTGCGGAGGGCCGGTTGGGCGTTGTGGAGGACCGACTGGGCGAGATGGTGGTAGGAGTGGATGGCAGTTCGCATGTCCAGGAATCGCTCCCGGAACGCAACCCGAGCTATTTCCAGGAGGGCCAACCGGACGATATATCGAAGGGGGTGTGGGAAGGGTTGGAGGTTTGCAACTGGAAGTCTCCGAGAGACAAGAGCCGTTTGCAGTCAAGGTGATCTCGACACATTTGGCTTGGCCAGGCGCGGGTCTTGTGTAGATGTTCCATTCTCCGAAGTCGTTGACCGGGCATGCCCAGAACTCGTCTTTGCCGTGATATTCGAAACTGCCATCGCAGCCGACCGAGAAGCCGGAGGTTGCTGTTTGAAGTCAGCAAGATGACATTGGAGGGAGGGAGATAGATCACTAACGTGTAGCACCCTCGTCACACTGCCACTGAGTGGTTGGGGGAGTCAGGATGCATCCTCTGCCATGGGAATCGTAGACGCTCGAGGAGCTCATGCAGTATGTGCCATCCGGCATCTTTCCACCGATCCGATTCTGTCCATCACCGAGCTGTCCGATCTTGCCAGAAGCGGAAGTAGGGCCGTGAGCTGTGAGTTCGAAGCAGCATCTGTCATGCTGGGGGGCAGCCGTGACTAAGGCACCGAGACCGAGTGCCGTGAAGGCGACAGCGTGCTTCATGTTGACCGTCGGCGAAAGAAGGGAGGATCAAGTGCTAGTGGTGACGAAGAATGCTTGGATAATGGGATGGATGAGAAGAATAGTCGAGCGTGGGGTGAGAGTAATGATGCTCGAGAGTGATGAAGAAAAGAAGAAGAAGAAGTGGATGGGGAGAAATGCTTTTAAGGCGTGTTGACTGTTGACGTGAAGAGCTTCCATGGAAATGGGTTTGGGAAGCAGCATGTTGCCCATCGTGGAAGTATGCGGTACGGCTTCCTTCCTTGAAACTGGGGACGCTTGCCATTGTCGCAGATCAACCGCAAGTACTCAAGCATCATACCCGCTACAGGCGGGTGTGCTTACTCTTTACTCGTGATTCCTACCGCAAGTCCGATTGACGTTGCGAAGGATGGGCATAGCTTCATGCGATAGCCTGTGAAGGACTACTGGACGTGAGGTTGAGTGAACACGTTCCGAACTCCAAGCATGCTTCATCCGCGCCTTGAATGTTATTCAACATGTTTCCAATGACGAGATTGATCGACGCTGCTTTCAACCAACCTCGCGAAATGGAACTTTGATTTATAACGCTCAATCCGGCAGAGATCAAGTAATCCGTCATATTGAGAGATCCAAGCAATCTTTGATAGCATTGCACAGAGGGGCAATTGAGATTGGAGGACATGCCCGTATGTCTTGAGCAGACGCATATCCTCAATGGCAAATGCTTCGAGGCAATGTCGAGCGCTTTCATCGTGCAGCACCATCTCTCGGTAAAGGGCCGATGCCACTCTATAGGATAGCAGCCAAAGCTGTCCAACGCCTCGTCCATTGCATTCTGCGGGACATTTGCATGGCAAGATTCAAAAGGGTGAGGTTACTCGCGATGTCAGGCTTCTCCGGGTCTTTTCTGCAGGCTAACATGGCGCCACTCGGAAATGCCGGCCCGAAAATATCGGCCCGAAAATGTCGGCCCGAAAATGTCGGCCGAAATGTCTTCCTCTCTCTTCTTCTCACAGCCCAGACTTCAACTCCATCAAGAGAGTCAAGATGAAATGCTGCCGACCAAGTTCTGCATCCGGCGATAGGTACCCAACAAGTCTAGGTAGGCCAACCCGATCCTTTCCTTCCCGTCCCGGGACAACGGAACTTGTCCCAGCATCGCTCATCCCCGTCCATGGCGTCTCCTCTGCTGCATACGTCCGGACGAACGATTCGTCGAGATGATTCACTCGGGTCTACTTCCGCCCTTCCCCACGTGGAAACTGCATGGTGTTGCCTCACTCTCTCCAGTGGCGCTTAGCCCTCGTGTGCTGCAGACCTGCATCGAGTCTTTTGCTGGAGCTATGTTCATCTATTACTACTGCTCTTGGTAAGGTGGAATTGCGATAGATGGGCATGAATCTCTGAACTTTATCTCGCTCTCTGAACTTTCGAGCTTCTTAAAACCAGTCCCTCGGCGGTCTTTGTCGCCTCCTTGTCTAAACCGTTGCATCCATTGATCGCATCCATTACTGGAATGAAGACGTCCACATGTCTAACCATACAAAGGTACATTTACACACTCATGGTGTTTGGTAGAATTATAATACTCCCTGGAGAGGTCGCCCATTTCCCAAAACCAAATTACGTGGATCCCGCTACCCGAGTTCCCATTGTATTAGGTCTCATCATCTCGACGTGCATCATCATGTTGTTGTTTCTTGGAGGATGCCTTTACGCACGAATGAATATAAAAGGCTTTTTGGCCGTCGATGACTGGATTATGTTAGTTGCAGGCCTTCTCGCTGTCGGCATTTCGATTCTAGCTGCTGTGTCATGCAAATACGATTTGGGCTATCACCTATGGGATCTACGACCGGAGTGGGCCAACCCATACTACAAGGTAGCACTGCTGCTAAGAGAACTGCTGATTTGGTTATTGCTAACAAGATCATCCACCAGATCGGCTTCGCATTTCAAATTATGTACCCCATCACTTCGGGGACTATTGTAATGAGTGCCCGTCATACGGGGTGTCATAACTCGTCTATTCAGAGAATAGGTCTGTGCCTATCACCTTCTACACTGCCAGCGTACAAAGTCGATTTGACCTTGGTACAAGGATGTAAAGCAAGTTGCCGCCTTTGAGATTATAGGATAAAACCTATCCAGGCTCGCGCGGTTTTGGCAACTCACAGTACGACGAATAATGGGAAGTTGAGTATTGAGCATCAAGAAAGAAGAAATTACCCTTTCAGAACCACTGGGGTGTTTTCCCGCCACATGTACATGACGATGTAACCAGCTCCAACATGATTTTATCGGCTGGTTGAGGGGTTCATTTTTAGCCACATAGGTGGCGCTGATGGAAGTTGGGGGATGACAACAAACCGCCTATTCATGAGATATAAGTGGTGTCGATAATGGGCGCATACAAGCCGGCACCTCAGCTTGGCCAAGCAGTTGGGATGCAGGTTCAGAATATCATGGTATGTGTGTGGGTCGCTGCCTGAAAACGCCTCAATGCGCCCTCGTCTACGTGGGCCGTCCCGTAGCCTCACTTTTTACCAACAAGGCAGACTCCTAATATTGCGTCGAAATCACCAGCCATCTTACGCGTAGTAGACAAACGAAAGAAAAATTTCTCTCTTGTATCTCAATCTTGCATGCTGCGAGCCTGAGATCATCTAGCTGGGGGATGGTTATTCCGTACCGTCTGCGCTTTCCCGGACACCCCTCTTCCGAGCCATCTCTCACATCACTACCCTACTCTTTGTACACTCATTTTACGACTCTGCGAAAGAGTGAATAGTCCTGGCGCTTCTGAATGATGGATCCAACCCAAAAACCAGGCCTGGTTCTACAGTCGGACGGTATGAAAAGAAGGCATCCAAAGCCTCAACGCCACGAACTTGCCTTTTGATGTAAGCATCCCGCGTGGACACCTTGTCCATTGGCCAACTACGAACTGATGTTCTCACCCGAACGCTCTTAGCGCTTCGATTAGGAAAGGCGATGTGATCATCTTCTCTCAATCAAAATGCACCTCGTCATGCAAATTTGTTTTCGAACCTTTGCTGTATGGTAAGGCATACACTTCTGGAGCCTGCTGGAAAATCCGGAGGTACCGCTTGAACATAATCTTCAGCCGTCTGATATAAAGGTGGATCCATATCTGCTATTATATTGCACTCAAGTAGGCGCTTGTACAGACGGGCGGCAAAATACTCATGGTTGACCCATTCTCTATTATATCCGCCTCGATCGGCCTATCAGATGTCGCTGTCCGAGCAATACGAGAAATATTCAAGCTTATTTCGGCATTGACCGAAGCCTCGGCGGAACTACGTTACCTTCATCGTCATCTCGTTAGTCTCGAGGTCCTTCTCGTTCGGATCAAGGCTTTGAGAGATTTATATGCTACGTCCGGTCTACTGCACGTCAATGAACAGGTTTTCCACGATATCGATGACGAACTTGGGTTATTTTTGGATGACCTTAGTCAACTTCGTAAACTACTTGAAGGCCCGGAAATACGTGTAAACTCTGCTATAAACCGCTTCGGGAAGAGGATCAAATCCGTCTTCCACGAAGATAAAATTGCGAAGCTCGCTGAAAGACTCGAAAGAAGGAAGCTCTCTTTCTCAACGGCGTTGTCTATTCTCGGAAGGTAAAACAATAGGATGAGTGCCGCGGATGGTATAGGCTAACGAAGCTAGGCGCAATGAAGTCGAAACTCGAACAACACTGAACAAGATTCGAAATGCTCAAGACATGATCAGAAGGGAGGTCGGGAGCAACACAAAAGCAGTTCACTCTCTTGCATATGGATTGAATCAATCTCAACTAGTCGCGACAAATGAGCACCGCCGAACGTCGCAGAGAGTTATTCAAGACCTTTGCGCAAACAGGAATGCGATTACCTCAATTAAGGATGCCCAGGAAAGACTCCAGTCTACTATAGCTTCCGGGTTTTCTCTGACAAGGGACCAGCTTGCCATCATACAGTCGAATAGCACGGCCGCTAAAGAACAACTTTCTCAGCTATCCCAACACGCGCAATCGAAACTTGACAAGCTAGACCGAATTGACGACATGGTTGAAAACTTGAACAATTTTCAATTTAACGTTTCTCGAGATCGAAATCAGAGCTCTGTCATCATCAATGGGTCTGCTGAGAAAGCTGCCGCTTCTCTACAAATGGTCCTCTTACATCTCGAACAAATTTTCTCTACAGTGAATCGGCAGCCGGAGTCATCGGTCCTTTCACGTGATGATATTGAATGGCTCGAGAAGGACCTCAAGGCTCTCCTGGCTGCTGTCTTTGTGCAGGCTTCTCAAGAACTTACTGGGTCAAAGCGAAATGCCGTGTTTGTGGATGGACGTAGACCAACCCAGCCGATCAGCATGCAGCATTTATTCGAAAACCACCAAGCCACATGTAATGATTTTGACTTTACGCTGGACCATACAGCATCCAAGAAAAGGGGGGGAGTCGTAGAAATACAAGAGACCAAAGTCGAAGTTAACCTATTCATTGGCAAAGTAACACTTTTCCTATCGAAGACATATGTCAACCAGTCTTTTCGGCAGTGCGACCGGTATATTGATGGTATTCGACTTCTATTCTTTCCTCGAAACGAAATTCCAGTATGTGGCTTTGCAGCTTCATCAAGTTACAATTGGCGAGGTCGTCCAAGAATTTATCCTCTTTTATCGACGTTCGGCGTTCTCGCCGGCAGTGAACCAGTTTGGGGTATTATCGAAAAAGGTGATATTAACGGTATGCGCGAGCTTCTGAGTAAGCATCATCACATGCATCCGAATGATCGAGATGTTGATTACGGCAACAGCCTACTTGGGGTATGTATTGCATCTCCGTCTTTGAAATACCACGTCGCCCGATCAAATGTTTTTATTTAATTTCTTCTCTATCCATGCCAGGGCAAGATTACATGATTGTCTGTCGCAGATCCGGAGGGTCCATTTAATGATGGTCCTAAGTGAGCCTGCCTTTTCCATACGGACCTTCACCGACGATAAGACAGGCAGTCATCGGAAAGCCTGCATGCTATGCATATCAAGGCGGTCGTGATGTGCGGGGCTTTTGGGCTCCTCTCTGGCCCCTCGAGCACACTTTATACACGAGGGTGTATCCTTTGTGCGCATTATACTATGCGCAGGGACGATATTCCATTCAATTAAGAGCCACGAATTACGCCACGAATTAAGCTACCTCTAATCAACCTTTTCTTTGTTGGTCGGGTATCCCTCGAGGATTTCTAATAGATCGGGTCTTCACTCTATGTCTCGCTTTATCGTCATAATCCCTGATCTACTCCTACTCAATCCTGATGACAGCATTTTGCTACATCGGCACCACTCTTTTTGAAGCTAAATCATGTTTAAGCATAGCTGATTATTTGCAGTGGGCAGCGTGGAATCATCAGGTGGAGATTTGTGACCTTCTGATACGGGAGGGCGCTGATCCTATGAATTGCGACGCGTGAGTGCCAACTCTTGACCCTTTACTTGAGGGGAACTGATACGATACAATGTTTTTGGGTGTAGGGACGGTTATTCTGCACTGAGCATATTCTACCGAGCCTTGTCGCAAAACTCTCAACACGGTATACGAGTCGTTGACGGCACACGAGCACTGATCGCAGCTTGCGGCGGAGGCGATATTGTAGAACCCGATAGACATGTTGACTGGACCGGATCTACAGTAGGAAGCTTCTCTCATGGCATTGTTAACCGGGCTATTCTTGAGATGTTTCCTGCTTGGATAGACTCAAACTCAGTCGACCAAGCCTACGAATCTTTACAACTTCTCCTCCAATCCGGCGGTGACCCGAATGAGCGGAATGGATGGGGCCGCACTTCACTATTCTCGGCTGCTTTTCAGGTCCGCCTCAATATTCTTCCTCGTGTAATCACCCTACTTATCAAGTACGGAGCCGATCCTTGCATCTCTGACGGTGATGGGGAAGGACTCCTCCATAGGCTACTTTTGACACTATGCGGTTGCGAGCTACTTAGTATGGACGCCTCCTGGATGGAAGATATGGTGCAAGTAGTAGTCTCGCTATTGCGGGCAGGTTGCGACCCGAATCTCAGTAAAGGAGATGGATGGACACCATCAGATAATGCGTTGGCGCCGGCAGCATGGGTCATCTGGTGTGAATCCCTGGTTCGTACAGGACAGAACCCAGAGGAAGTCCTTCGACAGGATGACGAACGTGATGGCCTGGAATGGTCTGAAGCCGACATCGCGAAAAGATACAGACGTGTTCTCAGAAGATATCGATCTTCAGGTAATCCCAATCAGGACATGTTCGGACTCCTAGAAAAGGTCGGAACATCCTGCCGTACATGCGGAAGTCATTGGCTGTGGCAGGAAAAGCGGTCGCCGTTCGACCTGATGGGAACATACTTGAACGGCGATCTTGGGTATCATCAGCAACTTCACAACCACCAAGGAGGAGCTCCCTGTGCAAACTATCTATCCAAAGGCGGCTGCACTCATCCTGATCATGAAGAGGGGTACCCGCCATGGCCTACTGCGCGACAGCTTAGCTGGAGGAAGCATGTTGCGTATAAACTGTGGCGAGAGGGGATGCTTGGTACCTCGCTCATGGATGCAGAAGCTTGGGCAAAGATTGAGTCTTCACTTTGAAGACTCTATGTATTATAATGTTTCTATCAAGATGTTGCATGAGTGTCAATAGCAATCCGACCCAAGAATTACGAATCAATTGTGGATTTGAGGGCACGTCACTGGCAATGGAGTGAGGTGCGTTACTTTATAATAGATCACGCATATTCGAGCTTCCTCAGCCAAGACTCACTTTCATTCGGTGTCAGGAGTCATAACACGCGACATAAAACACTCTCCAGAATACACATTCCACCTACCTACCATCTTTCCCTTCTTCATCCATCAACCCGAAATGTTGACGCAGCACCGAAGGACCATCAACATGAAATTTCACGTCGTCGTCTTCCTCTTTCTTGCTCCCGCCATCCTCTGGATGCTAGCCAGTCCAGTTCACGCTACTTGAAGAAATGCAGAGAATGAGTTCGATCGGCGCGTATGCTTGTTCTGCTCAGCTATCTACTCCACCGGTCGCTACTTATCATGTGCGGCTTCGGGATGTAACAACGATGATGGGGTAGTTTGTATCTCAGAAATGGCTCATGTGTATACACCTGATGTGAGTAGACTGTCAAGAAGAAGATATATTATTGGGATGATGATTGGTAGTCAGATCTCCTCCGCTTAGGACGTAGAGGTGAAGGAATGGCACGGACTTCATGACTGGTTAACAAGTAGCCCTACACCACAGCAACCCTCTCCACAACATCCACCTGTACAGCTCCTGCTTTTCCCGCTCCGGCTTCTGGACTCGTTCCTTCTACCATTTCCATATTCTCTTTTTCTCCACCAGCCGTAACGTCAACCTCCTTAACCATAGTAGCAAGCTGAAACGCCTTCTTACATCCCCAAGTTCCAAGGGGCGGTTCAACAGTCCTAACAAGCTTGAACCCCCTCCCGCGCCAATAGCCCCCAACCCTACACTCCGCGCATTGAATAAAAAGCTGAATCTTCTTCCCGTCTTCATCTCCCTCGCTTCGCCCACTTCGAAGTCTTTGCTGCTGCTGCTGCTTCTGCTGCTGATGTTCCTCCACCAAGTACTCCTCAAGCATCTTACAACACCTTGTCGCCAACCCCTTCTTCCTAAACCTCGCATCCGACGAACAAACCACCGTCTTCAACTCCCACCCCGCGCCTTCGAGCCCGTCCACGTAGGGAACGGCACACGCACTCGCTATGGCCTTCTCCCTCCCTTCTTCAACCTTGTCACCAGCCTCCGTAGAAGAAGAAGAAGAAGAAGAAGGAGGCAAAGAAGCAAAGATCACGGCGCAGATTCCGGACTCGCCGAGCATGTCGAGTAGACCTGAGGCCGTGGGGAAGCGGATGACGCTGTTATCCCATAGATCGGGGTCTGGGGCGCGGGATTCGATGAAGGAGGTGTTTATCAGTTGGGTGAGTTCTTGGGTGAGGGTTGGGTTTTGATGGAGGTCTGAGGGGGCGAGGAGGGCTTCTCGGAGTTTGGGTGGTGTCGCCATTGGACGTGGGAAGGGAAGTGCTGGGAATGCTTTTGAGGTGAAGCATACAATTCGACGAGGAATTCGATGAGGTTGCGATTTTAATAGGAATGATGATAATGAAAAGGATTTTAGTTATATTAGGGCTGAGAGGTGAATGTGTACGTAAAAAGGCGACCAGGTTTAATAGTAAGACTTTCCTTCGAACGCTCAATCTAGATTTGCGATATCGGGACTCGGGATAATGACATAGAAAAGGTGACTTATAGATGATTACCTTGGGAGAACTTTGGAAGTCTAGATTCAGAAATACAGATATCTACACGAACAGATGATATCGCTACTAACACCTTCTAGATTAGGTAAAGTGTGCCTTTTCCATGCCGAACTCCGACTCCGCAGTCTGGATGGAGTGGTTGGCTGGAGAGAAATACAAAGTGAATAACAGACTTGAGGAAGTTCGCCGAAAGTGAGCTCTTAGTGATGCAGAGTATAAGAGGCGCCAAGGGCCACCAGTATTGAAACTTTCAAATACAAAATCACGTGATCGATTGTCTCGCTCCACATCAGTTTTCGAGCAAGCAATGAAGCGGACGATCGTTCCAAAGATAATATAAGAAGTACACGGTCTCTATAGCCGGAGATTTATACCAAGAATAAGTTGCGGGAATCTCGTTTCGATTATCTCATCAACTGGAAGGGGACCTAAGTTATCAAGACAGATGAAGAAACGGGAACCACAGGCCATTGAGACAACCTCTCATGAAGCATGACCTTCCGGAGTCGCGTTCCAATCTCTCTCGAATGTCCCCCAGCCACCAGGTGGCTCTCCCGACATGTTCAAGTCACTCAAGACCATATCATACGTCCCGTCCTTCGGCAGTTTACCCTGGCAAACATTTCCGCCCATAGCGACGTTAATGATGATCCTGAAATCTTCCATTCTTCTTGTTTCAGGCGGTATACCAGCCTTCATAACCGGTCTCCCATCAATGTACCATACCATCTTGCCTCTTCCATTAGGGTTCGGTTGATCTTCTTGCCACGCAAATCCATATGTATGCTGATTCCAGGCCAAGTCAGGTATCGGCGTATCGACGACGCGATGTTTATTCCAATCTTCTCCGTTGAAAAAGCCCCAGTGGAGGCAGGAGTGGTTTGTAGGATCAGCGTTCCACGACTCCATGATATCAACTTCGCCGTCTGTAGGCCACACGAATGGATCTTTCGGCAACAACCAGAATGCTGGCCAAATTCCTTCGGCAGCGGGTGCCCTTATCCTGACGCCTAGGTATCCTCGACTTCTCTCCAGCGTCTGGTGACTAGTCAACCTTGCCGACGTGTGCGTCCCGTTCTGTGCTATAGCCCTAACGATCAACTCGTTATTCGGTGTATGAAAGGAGTTCCCGGTCGAATCGGTATAGTTCTGCGCTTCGTTGTTGCCCCAGCCATGGGCGCCTAGCTCGTGTCTGAAATTCTGGGTTACGGGGTGGGAGGTCGAGAGGGAGGCACGCCAGTATGCAGCATCTTGTGCGGGCGGGTTTGAATGAAAGGATGGGTGCGTGGGTATGGGTGGAGGGTGTCCGGGTTGGGGAGAGGGCGGAGGTTTGCTGTGTTGCGGTATTGGTGGGGGGTATGGTTGGTTTTGGGGTGGCCCTTGGTTGTACGGACTTGAAGGAGGGGGGTAGTAGTTGTTCGGGGGAGGATACTGCTGATTGTGAGGCGGATAGTACTGATTTGGCTGTTGGTAGGGCTGCTGGCTGGGCTGCTGATAGTACTGCTGATTTGGTGGCGGCTGGTTGGCGTAGGCGGGGTACTGTTGGGAGTTTTGAGATTGCGAAGAGGAGTATTCCCGATATTTGGCTTTGCCGCGTTCGAGGACGCTGTCCAAAGTGTGTCTGAGCGACATTGTGGGGTGTGCGATTGGGATGAAGTGGGAGGTTAGATGGTTGAAACCTTGGAATACCTAGGTAGCATGACGGGGATAACGACGCGATTTGCTAGGTAGAATAGCGCTAGTGCCAAGAGACAGTGCAGTGTGCAGCTGTCAGGAATGGTCAATCAAAGCAGCAGTATCGCGTTTATGTATTCTGAAACACTCAATCAAATGACTAAATAGCTAAGAACATGGACACTCCTCTCAATTCAATCCAGAAAACACTGCATCGCAAGGGTGTCATACTTCGTCGTTTCCAGAGGATGGGCCTGCGTCCACCACCTTCTTTTCCATAGCCTATAAAGCTAAGTCAGCCTCTATATAAGGCGTTAAAGCAAGTTACCCATTACTAATTATTGGAAAGAAGCATATACAATAGAATCTACCTAGACTAAGATGGCTTTAGACGAATAATGACAGCTATTGTGGAGGATGCAGGCTGGAGCGGATGAATTGCTGGCTGGCTAGGGATGCGGCTTCGTGGTGACACAAAATACGCATCAAGGCGGGGCAAGGCAGTGGCTGGAATCAAGCTGGCGCCACGCGACGTCATCGGCAGGAACGCAGGCGGCACCCGGCACGCTGACAGGCAGGAGCTTTGGTCCGCCGTTCCTGGCCAGGGAAACAGGTGTGTGGTGCAACATGCCAAACATGCTGCAAGCGATTCAAGTCATGCACGGCCTACGTCGCTGCCCTTCACCTGCCCAACTCCTGCCTTAAAGCTCAACCCATTCCCCACTGCGAACACGCTCCTACATTCCAACCTCAGCCTTACCAATTCACTGCCTTCACCCCTTTCGACAGACAATACGACAAACCGCACTCTTTCACTCCGAGATTCTTTGCAAAACAAAACCAAAAATCCTACAGCAACCATGTCCAGCATCGTCCAGTCCCTCTCCGACCTCGTGGCGTCCGTCTTCAATGTCATTGGCAGCATCTTCCAGACCGCCTTCAACATGGTCTACGGCGCCTTCGCATTCATCGCCAACTTCTTCGCCGGAATCCTGAACATGGCCTTGGAGATGGTCAAGGGGCTTGTTGAGTTGACTGGCGGCATTGTGCAGTTCGTCGTCGGTAAGTTGAAGCCCTCTCTCTCCTTGCTAGCATTTCAAATCACCTTTTGGAAGAAAAAGATACTAACGAGACTTCTCATAGCCAACTTCCTTGTCATCGGCGTCATCGCTGCTGGCGCCATCGGCTTCTTGCAATACCAGCGCAAGCAGGGCAACACTGTCAAGATTGGAGACAAGAAGCTCAACTAGCGCTTCTTTCTCCCATCTCCCTCACATACGATTGAACATGGGTGCGGTGTGGGAAGCATAATGATGGATCGCACAGAGCTTCCCGTTGGCGATGGCGTCTTGGGCTTAATGGGGTAATGATGGATATCGATCGGATGGGAGCGCTCTCACCTCGCCTGAAATTGATGGATACCCAGATAGCATGATACCCAATGGGTTGTACTTAGGTGTTAATGAATATCTTTACCATGATCTTGAGTTCTAAAGACCTTGATATAAGCTGTATAGTTGTTGAGTGCTTGAACCCTGGGAAATGTCTCAGACTAAGTCAATACTTAACTCCGTTCGAACGTCAACCAAGTGGACTTGATGACGTATGCACTTGTTGATAGCATTAAGTTCCTCTAACCTGAATTGGTGGTAGGAAAAAGGTTATATCTACGACTGTCACTTCCTGAATCTTAACGATACCCACCGCCGCCTAAAGTGAGGAAGAGAAAATACACTTAACTACGCTCGGCACAACCGGCCATCAAGCACCGACTACTCTTCTCCACCCTCATCAATTCAGCAAGTCTCGTAGTTGCTGCAGACGTGCACCGGTATTCTTCGTCAATTTTGCCTTGTCTTGCGACAACAAAAGGTCCGCGAGGTGCTTCTTCCGATCTTGAATGTTGATGACGTGCTGTTCTAATTAGCTCCACTCTTCATAGCAATACACCGATGGCTCCCTACATTCTCGATCGAATCCTTAATGATGAAGCGAACCGTGGTGACGGTTCTCGTTTGCCCCAGCCGATGTACCCTGGACAAGGCTTGTTCTTCGATATTCGGATTCCATTGAGGCTCCATTAAATAGACAAGCGAAGCGCATGTCAGGTTGAGTCTGAAGAAGGGTGTAAGGAGTGGTATTATCGATCAAGGTTAGGAAGCTTACCCTTCAGCACCACAGGATATGGTGAGCAGTAGCACTTGGACTATCGGGTCCGTCTGAAATTTGTGGAGGTTCGCGGCTCGATTTCTGGCGGATACTCTTCCGTCAATGCGCACGTATGAGATGCCGGCGGCGTTAAGCATGACCTGTACCATATCGAGGGTGGCAGTCCAGGACGAAAAAACGATACTACACGTACGTTAGTGGGTGCTTTAATGGCTTCAAGAGATAGAATATGAAGGATGGAATTGCATTGAGTGTAGAGTGTGAAGAAGGAAATATAGTAAGCATGGAACGGAACATAGGCTGAAACCGGAGTCCCCGATCTCTTGCATGTTCGAATCTATGGGTACACTGTTGAGTCGTTTGTAAATGAGACACAACCAGAGGTAGGAGAGAACGTGGTGGTAAGGCTCACGGCAGCGAAAAACAAATTCATGCATATCGCAAAACCAAAACCAACTGTGCGGAAAGACGTGAACGAGATATATCGACATAAACTAAGAGACCCCGTCTACGCTTAGTGTGTATACCTCATCCATGCGGGGGCTATGCTGAACTGGTAGCCGACATGCATCTCGATAAATGTGTAAAGAATTTGAAGCGGAATCACTCTTTGGGTCCAGTACCTTTTCTCGTTTCTAGAAGCCTGTAGCTCCATTCCTAGAGCATTGACTTTCGATGAGATCATGATGTCCTCTGACTGTGTTCCATGTGTGATCTCCTCGTCCGGGGGCACAGGTATCATAGACACTGAACTTAGCCGACAAGCTGAATGATCGAAGCAAATACCCGGAGGCGATATGTCTCCTGTACCTGCTCGACGATGGCAAGCTTGACATATGAGATGCATGCACTCGCTCATGAATGCGTTCGGTAAGGAATCCGATGGTAAGGTTTCATCTGCTAGCGTAGCCTGTATATCGCTATTGCAAAGTGCGCAGATAGCTTGGCCGGAATTTACTAGATCGTCAACAAGGGTCTGGATGTCGTTTCCACGTAGACTGTTCATCTCTGGAATTCGAGAATCACCGCGGCCACTGTCAGTTGGTCTAGTCCCCTCACCTAGATTGCAAAATCTTCTCAAGCCATTAATTCTGAGAAGTGCATGCATGTAGGAAGTAGGGTTTTGCCCATCTCGGCGAAGAGCACTTTCAAGCATGTCAACGATAGGGCTCTCGATCTGCTGGTAGGCAATGAGCTCTCGGGGGTTGAACTTGATGTAGCGTATCAAATCGCGTCGTTCCGGGAGCTCTATTGAGGATCTAGGTCTGCGGATGGCAATGGCTCTGAAAAGTTTCGTGAGCCTTTCGAGAGCTAGATTCTCATCTTCTTTTTTCCAGACATTCACAATGTCCTCTTCGAAGACCTTGCGATCGGAGTAGGGGTACAACCGAAGAAACTGCAACAGACTTGAGAAGTCGGAAAGACGATTTTGGAGTGGAGTGCCAGTAATCGCCCAACGGGATGCTGCGCTAAGCTCGAAAATGGCCTTTGCAGTAGTAGTGGTTGGGTTTCGAATAGTATGTGCTTCGTCTAGCACAATGCGATGCCATGTAGCTGAAAAAATGATGCCGCGCCCTCCCACAGTCTGGTATTTTCGGTACTCGGAGGCTAGAGTCTGAAAGGAGGTTATGACAATATTATAATGCTGCAACTGCTCTTGAGTAAGGACCCTAGATGAGCCATAGTGCTTGGTCCATCGGAGGCAGTTCCCTCCGGTGGAGTGTAAATGTAGTACCAGCTGATCTTCCCATTGTTGTAGGAGCGAGGATGGAACAATAAGAAGGGTCGTCCTATAGTGATTAGGGCTGCTGCGATTATTCATGGCATGCCCAGAATCCGTGGCTATCAGAGCAAGCATGCTCAAGGTTTTGCCTAAACCCATGTCGTCTGCAAGAATGCCTCCTTGGAAGCTCGGTGGCGGTTTCTCTTGGACATCACCCGTAATGTTGTTCATATACATTTCTGTGCCGGTACCGCATCTTCTGCTGCTCCAGACGTCACAGCCGGGTAAGCGTAATGCCCAACCTCTCTCTCTTCGCATCAAGAACGAAAGCGCCTGTTTCTGGTGTCTTCGAATTTGTAAGTCGTTGCAAAAGGGAATGTCTGATCCAACTTACTTGTATAGCGACGTTTTCAGCGACAGAGGGGTCTCGCATTCTGGTAATATTTCATCCGTCTCCAGTCCAGTAAGTAGATTCACGTTGCTCTGTACTTGCTCATAGTCGACATGACTATCTAAATCGAAGGTCCACGGAGCTGCCTCATTTAGACTTGATATACGATGAGGGTTTCGATACTTGACATTGAATTCACAACCACTGGGGTCCTGTAAGTACTGGTTGTTCGCTTGAAAAAACTCGCCGATGTCTTCGAACAAGTGAGGATCCATAGGACCATACACGATAATGGACAAAAACGATGATGGATTTGACCGTTTTGAACGCTTGGTGATCCCCAAATAATTGCCTGCAACATTTTCGAGGTAGATTTGAAGTTGGAGATCCACCTCGGAATCGCTCGAAAGAGTAGAAACAAACTGCTGCGCCGACATTTCATTGATCCGCGCAACTAACTTGCCAGTAACTTTTGATAGAAGGATTGCACGTGAGGGGTCGAACACAACTCTCAGTCCGTCAATGGTTTGAAGATTCCGCCCTTCGCAAAGTGAAACGGCGATTTCTCCAATCTTGAGAAGTATGTCACTCAATTTGACCACGGTGATGATTTTAGAAGTCACTTACCATGCCAAAACATACTTTTTCTTTTATGCTATCATGCGGTGCAAGTTCCGCGGGATTCAAGTGCTGCTGAGTTGGAAGAACACTGTGGGGATAGACGTGATCTTCCGAGACAACAAGGGCCGAGCTTCCATCATATAGCTTCCGCCGCTTGTAGGCCATGCTTTGGGGCTGGCATGTAGTGGTTGACATCAAAAGACTTCGAAGTGCAGACATGAATATATGTCAGGGACGGAGTTGGAAAGGTTGAGGAGGCTGAGAAAGAGTCTGTGTCACAGCGCGTCGTTCGGCAAAAAGAAAGGAAAAAGCGCGGAGGTGCCTGCGATCCTTCTCTCAACACCATGTATTCGGTATCGTAGGCGAACAAGATGGCACTCTCAGAAAGGCCGCCATTTCGAGTAGTGCTTTCAGTGTTATAGAGAAGTCAAATTGTCTGTGGTCGGAGACGTCAGAAGATCATCAACACCTTTAGGTGCCGCTGAAAACGCCCTGGGTGGCTGAGCGGCGCAGCCACGAGCGAGGCAGACCACCTTTACCGCAGCCCAAATTCTTGACATTTCCAGAGCTCGACATCCCGACTTAAATGACCGAAAAGCTTCTGGTAATACTATCAAGGCCACTCTTTCTATGCTTTTACGAAGGAAAACGTTGTTTCTGATTGCTGCACACGATGGGCTCTGTCACAGCGCGTCAGCCTGATCTGCTCTTCAAGGAGGCCTTCGATAAGCTTGAAGAGACTGTCAAGGCTATCAAGCCCCAAGATGCTATCACATTCAGTGATACGAAGCTGCAAGATGTGTTCAACGCGATCAGTACCATTGAGGAGGCTCTTGCGAAGAGAAAATCCCTCAGGAATATGAGGCGTCTAAAACCATTACTCGATAGTCTTGGTCACTACTCAGAAGCCGTTGGCGTGCTATGCAATGGCACGCCTTATCTTCCTTGGATTTGGGTACGATGGACACAAGCTACGAAGAATACAATGTTAACCTCCTCTATAGGCTCCTATAAAGCTCCTCTTACAGGTAAGTAAACTTCCAAATGCCAGGCAGGGACATATCCTGGATAGTACCATGTTCTACATCCCAAACTTTCACTGTGCTTTACTTATGCTCGCCGACGCTGATGTTATGCTTTGGATACGTGTTGACTTAAAAAGGTAATTCCTTGTTGTTTTTATCATTCATCATGGAGTCATCGAGGATGTTGACTATATACACAGATCCTAACGAGTACCCTAGATTGCCGCAGAGTATCCAGCAGCCATAGAGAAGCTTGTTACGACATATAGCAAGGTTGCGGAGGTCATGCCGCGCTTTGACAGACTCAGCGAGACCTTCAAAAGCAATCCCGATTTTCAGAGAGTCCTTGCTATGGTGTATTCCGACATATTGGAATTTCATCGAGAAGCTTATTGTTTCTTTCGGAAACCAGGTAATCTTCGGTCCCTCCTCTGATTTGACCACACTCTGATGTACCGAAAGGCTGGAAATTGCTCTTCAATACGCTTTGCGGAAGCTTCGATCGTCGCTTCGAAGTGATACTCCACAATCTTATCAAAGATTGTCGGCTAGTTGATATTGAAGCAAAAACAGCCGATATAATAGAATCCTCGTTGGTGCGTCGAAGAATGCAAGACGAATTTCACACCATGGAGCATGAACGGGCTATCAAGCAATTACAAGCGACCTTAGCTTGGTTGGATGTCAAAGATGATGAACAGGAGAACGAGCTAGACAGACTTTACAGTATGGTCCATGAGCATTCGTGTGACTGGATACAGCAACATGAGCAAACCAGATCTTGGATGTCGATGGGAACCAAGCAGCCTCTACTTTGGCTCACCGGAAAACCAGGAGCTGGTAAGCTTTCTTCCTCGCCAAAGCAAACTATGCTAATTATCAAAGGCAAAAGCGTTATGTCGTCAACGATTATTCAATTCTTGATGCGAGATAAATACTCCACCGTTCTTTACTACTTTTGTAGCTATCAGTCACCTGGAGTCAACAAACAAGCTCAAGTCTTGCGAACCCTTACAGCGGAACTACTGCGCGCTAATAAAGCCATGGCTGCATATGTCTACGAAGAATATATCACACAAGGCCTGCCCTCCTCGATACCCCATTTAAAGCGCCTTCTCCGGGCCCTCCTCGCTACTGTACCGTCGGTACGTATCATCATCGATGGGCTTGATGAACTTCAGGACTCTGAACAGAGTCACATACTAGATGATTTCATCCCGTTGGCAAGTGTAAAAGATCCTAAAGCGGTCTGTAAAGTTCTTGTATCGAGCAGAGACTCCCCACGGACAGGTGCGAGGATGTCTAAATTCCCGAAACTTCATCTTGGTCAAGAACGTAAAGCGATCGATATCTCGATCAAATCCTTCATTCGTCAGGAGCTAAGCGGCCTGGGTAATAAGCTTAGAGATGTTCAAGATGATGCCTTCAAGATAGTGGAGGAGGTTGAGCGACAGCTCATCGAAAAGGCTGAAGGTAGGAAGCATCCTGCGTATTTCCGAAACAACGACAAAGCTAAACATAGTCATCAGGGATGTTCCTTTGGGTCCGTGTAGTGCTGTGGGCTTTGGAGAAAGCATCCAGTCTCTCGCAGCTTCGTAATACAGTCCATGGTCTGCCAAAGGGTATGAAACGAATGTGAGTGATGTCGCTCAATCTTTCCTTCTTGAAGCTGAGAGTTATTTTTAGGTATGATCGCATCATTCATCGAATCATGGAAGACTCCGAAGTCGATGAACAGAAGATGATCATTAGTATTCTTTCTTGGGCTGTGCATGCAATGCGACCTCTAAAGAGATTTGAATTACTCAGCGCTGTGTCCTTACGCTTTGGTAACGGCAATACTGATCAGCCAGACTATACCTGGGATTGTGTGCTCCATATGTGCAAGCCACTTCTAGAGGAAACACGAAATGGGACTGTGATATTCATGCATTTTACCGCCCATGAGTACGGCTTCGCTGCTTTTTGTCTCCTCAAGAATTTGCTAACTCTCGATAGGTACTTCGCCAACGGGCCCGGAGCTACGACGATTAGTCCTTTGGGAGCAAGCCTGGAGATCTCTTTTGCCTGTCTAAGCTGTCTAATACGAGGTCTTGGACTTCTGGACAAAGATGTTTCCGTGGAAAAGCAACATCTTGAAGTAGCCGGAGGTGTCTACAGTCTGTGCAAGTATTCTGTCGATTACTGGCTAACGCACCTACTGGGATTTGTGCAGAAATCCGAAAATGACATCGAGTTGCAGACCATATTGAAATACATGGAGATACTGCATGATAGACATCAAACAGTCGAAGAGTACGGCCTTCAACACAGCACAGAACCGACCAAATTGACGGTGCCTGTGGACGAGACAGTTCTTCCTAAGGCGTTTTCAAGATATCCTCATTTGAGTGATCTTCTCCTTCGGGCACTTCATCTCCAAAATACAGTGAAGAAACGAGAATTCCCAAGCGGAAATGGTATCACTCACCCCGAGGCTTTGTTAAATTGGTCATGAAACTGACGCTTCTCAGACGTTGAGACATTTAGATTGGCCCACGACCAGACAAAATTTAGCGAAATGGTCGTGAAGTACAGAAGCATAGTGCTGCACATCGTTCAATCACACCCAGGCCATGTGGGAGAACAAAGGCAAATTGCACGATTCAAAAAAAGCTTTCTCGACTTTGCTTTCTTCTGCCGATTTTGGGGTTGTGGTGAATACTTTGGTACTCAGCAGAAGCTTGAAGACCACGAGGCCCTCCATACCGGTGGCATCAAATGTCTGGACCCGTCATGCTCGTTCAGTCGAATTGGTTTCGCGTCTTCGAAAGCACTGAAAAGGCACGCCCAAAGATACCACACTTCGGAGAAGCCCGTGATAGCCATCCCTTCACTGCGGCGAAAGTACGTTTGCTCTGGGTCCTCGGGCAACATAACTTGGGGCTGCGGTCAACGTTTCGCGATCGAAAGGGAATTAGAAAGACATGTCAGTTCCCGTCGAGGAACTACCTGCAGCCCAGAGTATATGCAGAAAGCATCACAGGTTATAGAAGAAGATTCGGAGATCATGGAAGCAGATTCGGATTCGGATGATGACCTAGTTTTGAACGAGACTGATTTTGCAGAAGCGGCGGCAAAATTCGACGAGGAAAAGGCTGTTCTTGAATCCAGACTTATCGATCTAAATGCGCCGAATTTACGCGCCAGTACGCCTCTACAGGAGGTTACTCTTCTCAGCAATATAAGACCGGATCATTTCCCCACTACTTAGGATACGGAAGCACACGTAAAAGATGCTCATCCCAGGAGCCAAGATCCCTTAAACATTTCGTCCGACCAACTCGCTGACATTGACTGGGTACTTTGTTCTCCTTTTTAACCCAAAGCTGACTGTTCAATACCAATTCCAGATGGAATGAATTCCGGGGATATGCTGGATATCTCATCATTCGGTGTCCCGCATGGCGATCGTGCTCCACCATCCGCCAGCTTCGCCTAGGATAATGCGCCGTCTCAGCAACGTGTTCGTAATGAGAATTTTTCGCATGTTGGCCTTGATCATAAGTCCTATACGACACCCCGGAAACTAGCGATGCCTCAATGGCCCTCAATGCTTACCTCGGGGCCAGCGCAAACGGGTACTACGTCCCCACCTGAAATCAATATTGATATTACTCCTCCTTCACGGCAGGCGGGCTCCGAGCCAAACCAAACAGGGAAGCAAGTGGATGCGCTTAGACCTCCAGGTCGAAGCAAGTTTATTCAGATACCTCTCTAATGTACACATTCCTAACTATCTTGTAGGTCAATTACGTAATGAAATACTTGCAAAGTCAACCTCTTTTAGCAAGGCTTTAGGCCGCGAAGAAGTGGCTAGTTCCTCGGGACCAGAGCAGAGTATTTCCAATCCTCTATCCCCTTTTTACCAGGATGACTCTCCTTGGGGTCGAACGAAAAACTCTCCTGCGAAAACCATTGCTCCCATTAGGCCTAGGAGCGTTTCTCAGAGTAATTCAAATCCTCTACTCCATTTTTACTAGGACAACTCTCCATGGGGTCATAGAGATCTTAGCCAAAAGCCTGCGCCGTTCCGCAGTCCCAACGAAGTCTACCAAAGTACTGGTTTGACACCTCAATCAGGCATGGCCCCTTCTTCTGCCATATATACAGATAGGAGCACAAATGGCGAATCCTCTGCTTACTTTCCAGATATCTATGAAATTTGGCTGCGGACTGGTTTGACGCCTCCCTCATCAGACGGATCTATGTTCCCAATGCCCAGTCCTAATTCACGAGCAGATAACCATCTGCAGCGCAATAATTCCTCACTGGGCATTTTCAACTTACCGTATCCATGTTCTTCCAATGCTCCTATGCAGACAGGGTCGATGCCTCTACCACGTGGATTCAAATCCCCAGCTACAGGTCCCCTGATGTTGATGCGTGAAGCTATGTGCCCACCTGATTTGCCATCGTCGGCCCGCTCGACGGCTGTTCCTGAATGACGCTCCGCCCAAGACAAATCGACTGATCCATCCAGAGTTGGTAAAGATAAACAGGGTCCGCTCGATCTAGAAAATAGCGTGAAAGGAGCCAAAGGGGGCGGGGATGTCGTAAACGGTACAAGAGGTGGCCCGCCGAAGGTAAAACAAATTCCCGAACCAGCAAGCTACCGGTTGAGATGTTAGTAGCATGGCTGTAATACACACTATGATAACACGATTACTCTCAAAGGCTTTAAAACAATCCACCGCGTTTTATTTTCACGCTTACTTGCTCACCTCTTCAAGTCTTTCTTCCATTCTGCAAAGATACAGCACAATCAGTCAACAAGAAGTTCGACACCATCATCTCCTTCTACTTCATTGTCACTCCTTTTGCGACCATGGCCAACCCAGTCCCCATTACATCGAACTATACTGAGAAGTCAGTCAACGGCCGAGCATGTCTGTTTTGTGCAGCTATCTGCTATGGCCGCGAGGTCAAATGTTACAATTCAGGATGCAAGAATGATGACGGGGTAAGAATAGCAAAAGCAGAAAACAAAACTGTATGGTTGAATCTGATGTTATTGGACCAACAAAGAGAAAATTTGCGACAGGGATACCGATTAGCCATAATGGATTGCTTCGACGTCCGAAGTGCTGGTATTCGACTATCTCCACTCGATCTTTCGGCTGGTCTCACGCTGCACTGAGGACCGGAACTTCGCGAATACTAGAGTATTGAAGATGGGGGATCTTTGATTCCTAGCGGCTGCTTGAGCGTTCATGTGAGGTACTAGAGCAGGGAGTTAAACACTCAAACAACATCAAGCCTTCATTTTCTACAGTGTGGTTTACAACGCTTCCTTCTATCTCATTTCTCGCCCACAAGTAGTTTGAGTATTATTGAACGTCTCTTTCGTCAATAGCCAGCCATTCTCAAGGTATCTTAGAAGAGCTCTTGGCATCAACGCCATCGCAATGCAAGCAAACAAAGAGCAACCCACTACACGCGCATACTACTTAGACCTCGTACACTTCATATCAACCCCTAAATCTCCGCAAAAGCACTCTCGAATTCCGTCTTCTTCCTGCCTAAGTCCGCATCGCTAAGACCAAGTCTCCTTACAACTTTGAAAGCACCTGTCCCTAGCTTAACACTCTGGCCCATGATGATGCACTCGCTCACTCCCTCAATCTTATCAATCTTCCCCTTCGCCGCAGCTTCGAACAAATGATCTGGCGTCTTCTCGAAGCTTGCGAGCTGAAGGACGCTATCCCGCATTTTTGCTAAGCCGAATCGTGTGATACCGAGTACTTCCCCTTTGAACGTCATAACATCAGCTAGGAGCTGCATATGCCTAGGATCGATATCCATCTGACCCATCACAGAGCCAATCTCAGAGATAATGGTGCTGCGAGCGGCTTCGACGCCGAGGACTTGAAGAACCTCCAGCACGCTATTACTTTTCGTCTTATGGCCTTCGATACCAGGGGTGGTCATACACAGCTTCAATCCGTATCCCTCGACCAGGAGCTGGACTTCATAGTCGCCATTCTCATTCGGAGAATCGTCCTTTTTGATGATGGCGCGGTGGCAATCTGGGTAGCCATTTACTACGATGTCAGGGATCAGGTGTTTCAAGCTCTGTACACGTTCGAAGTATTTCTTTTCCATTTTTCTACTCCGCTCACTCATGGTGGCTTTCTTCTTTGGGTTGGCCGCAGGATCGGCGATGTGTACGCGGATATAATTCCCGATGGCACGGGTGTAAGAGCCGTCTTTGCCGAGTTTGAGGAGCTTAGATGCCATGATTGCACGTTCGACGTCGGCAAGGGAGATGTCGAGGTGTAGGGCCTGGACTGTCGGCCAGTCGATTCGCATATTAAGATAGGCGCCTCCAGGATACCAACTATCATCCACAAAAGAGACGATATCTCGGAGGTAGGTCTTCTCGATCCTGGATTTGACAACTCGAGCTGCTTCTTCAGTGAGTTTGTTAGATAGCTCGCACTGAATGACGGGAGTGGAGATGTTGGAAGAAGCGTTGATGATTTCCTTGATACGCGGTACACCCTGGGTAATGGACATTCCAGCGACACCCGCAAAATGGAAAGTTTTGAGCGTCATTTGCGTGCCGGGCTCGCCGATGGATTGGGCGCCGATGGCTCCCACAGCGTGACCTGGCTGAACCTTACTTCTGTGATATTTGCTGAGGCATAAAGAGATGAAGGTATCGAGGGCTTTCGAGGAAATTTTGGAAATCCCGTCTGCGAGGTTCATCTTATCTGCGTCTTGGCTAGTACGAGATTTTGATGATTTGGGAGACGTCGGCAGGAGAATGCTGAGATGGGCAAGTGTTTGCGCGAGTTTATCGGCTTTCTTAAAAATGAAGTCTTGGACGGTGTCGAGGAAGTCGCGGATACTTTCCAGTTGATCAATGGCATGGTCTGATTTATCGTCATAGTCTAGTTGCTTCGTCCCATCCAGCGAATACCTCAGATATTTGTTGCGCTCTGTATTCAGCTTTCTTGTAGTTGTTTCTTTGATGTCCTCCGGACTCAGGGTGCTTTCGGAATTATCCCAGGTCGAAGTGATAGCATGCGAGAATGTCCGCTCGAAGTGAACAGGCTTTGCTTTGCCCTCCATGTCGACGGGGTCCAGGTTATCATCGCCATATTGGAATTGTATGATCCCGTGACTGGAGTTTCTAACTGTGTTGTCGTATTGAGCGGATAGATCCTCGAGCGACTTCATAAGCCGGCGACTCATATATCCCGTCTCAGCAGTCTTGACAGCTGTATCTACTAAACCTTCACGACCACTCATAGCGTGGAAGATGAATTCTGTAGGAGTCAAGCCAGAATAGAACGAATTGCTGACGAAACCTTTTGAAGCGGGTTGTCTTGCAGCTTTCGGGAAATGAGGGAGAGTCCGGTCCTGAAAGCCATCGGCTACACGCTTGCCACCAATCATCTGCTGTCCAACAGATGCAACCATCTGAGAAACGTTGATGTTGGAGCCCTTGGACCCACACTTGGCCATAATCAGAGGTGCGTTCCATTTGCTAAGCTGTTCGAAACAGATATCACCAGCAGCTTGTCGAACGCCAGATAAGATACCACCAATCTTATTCTCCATGGTCTGTTCCTCATTGCATCCCGGGTCCCTCATTAGCTTGCGATCCCTAAAATCTTTGATTAACTTGTCGCATTTAGCATAAGCCTCCTCGACTAAAGCCTGCTTTTTGCGGACAAGGTCGAAGGAGGGCGTAACATCTGAGATACCAATTGAGAAACCATTGTTCGTAAGCCAGCGGGCTGAAAGTTTGGCGAGACGATTCATGCCATGGACGGCGTGGTCTGGGCCAAAATCTCGCATCATGACGTAGAAAACAGAGTCCTTTTTGCCATCTCCAACCGTTGCTTTATCCATTACACCGCACATTACTTCCGAGTTGCGGATGACCAGGTAGGCATCGTCTTCATTCAAGTCTGGAGCTTTGCCGTCTGGGTCAGGTTTGAATTGCTTGCAGGCGGCGTCAAGGTTGACCAAGACATTACACTTCTTGTTCGGACGCATCAGCACATTGAAGACTTGTTTGCCCGTCCACAACATCTGGGGTTTCAGGATGACTGGATCCGGAAGCTCGATGGGCTGTCTCTCGCCGGTAATCGGGTCGACTACGACGTCGCCATTAAACATGTAGGAGCAGATATGTGCGAAAGTCTTTCGATCGTAGAAGTTGTTCTTATTACTGAGTAGATATGCGGCTGTGATGAAGTCCTGAATGGCAGCAATGATAGGAGTGCCATTTTTTGGGGTTGCTAGGTTATGTTTCACTCCCATCAGCTCGATAGCTTCCGTGCGGGCTTCCTCGGTCTGCGGTACGTGCAGGTTCATTTCGTCCCCATCGAAATCGGCATTGTATGGGTTACAAACGCATTCGTTGAGTCGGAATGTTCTTCCCGGTCGAATTTTGGCTTTATGGCTCAGAATACTGAGTTTGTGGAGTGAGGGTTGCCGATTGAATAAGACGATGTCTCCATCCTCCAGATGTCTCTCAACAATATCGCCAATCTGCAACTTCTCGGCAGCTTGTTCTCTAGCTGCCTTGGGTAGGACACCTGGCATGAGTTTATATCCCTTCAATTTAAGAATGAACTTGGCTCCCGGATGCTTTGGCCCATTCTTGACGCACCGTCTAAGTTTCTCGATGTTGTAGCGTGAGACCTTCTCTGGATACGTGAGATTTCTTGCAACTCTATCCGGGACAGCTACCTCGTCGATTCCTAAGTTGGGGTCAGGGCCAATGACCGTACGTCCGGAGAAATCGACACGCTTTCCCGAAAGGTTTTGTCGAAATCTGCCTCCTTTGCCTTTCAATCTCTGGCAGAAGCCTCGCATGGATTTTGTGAATCCTTGCTGTTGAAGTCCAGGAGCCTCCGCGTTGATGTACATAGCTATTTGGAGTTGTAAGAAATCCCATTGCTCCATAATTGTCTGGATAGGTTGGCCACGCTCAAGTCCGGCTCTGATGATGCCGCTGATTTGGCAAATATCTCCGACCTTGTTTGTGATGTCGTCTTCTGTCGCTCCAGCTTCCTGAGCGACCGATGGCCGGATGCTCACAGGCGGTACCGGAACGTATTCCCAAATCAACATTTCTGGTCGAGCGTCCTCGGGAATCATACCAAGTAACTCGCAATCTGATGCTGAGATCCTCCGAAATAAATTAAGCACCCTCAACGGATGCATGTCGTCGACCGCTTTCTTCAGGTGCTTATCAATCTCTGCGTTGTTTGATTTCGCCGTTTCAAACGATTGATCGAAGGCTTCTTTGCATGGAGGGGGAACTTTTGACTTCGCGGTAGACCGATTGTAGGAATCGTATTTGAGATGCACGATTTTGAGGGGGTGATGAGCGACCTTCCGAACTGGTCCATTGATGGAGCCACAGTGTAGACATACTTTGCGCTTCCTACATTCCTCAGTCACACTTTTCGAGATCTTGGTCCGCGCTATGTTGTCTTTGTGCGGCCGACGCACACTTCGCAAAAAGCTCCGCCGCTGGGTCTCGTCCAGCAATATTCGAGAGCAGTCCTTGCAAATGTTCTGCAACACCTCGATTATCGTCCTCAAATAGCCCACATGGAAGGCCGGCAGCGCAAGTTTGATATGTCCAAAATGCCCATTACAGTTCTTCAGATCCTGGGCACAAGTATCGCATACGGTTCCCTTGGTCGAAGTGCCCATGCGCCGGTCCATAGGCCCATTGCGCGTGAGGGTGCGGTTCTGGACGTTGTTGCCGAGATCGTAGACATTGCGGTCGGAGACTTCAAGGACGGCTTGGTTGACAATGTCTTGGTTAGAGCTGGGAGGACAAGTAAGCTATGTTAAGAGTGACGGATGAAGGCTGGAAAGGTATCTTACGATATGCCAAACTGAATCTGCTTAATACGCTTGGGCACCCAGTCGGCAACCTGCAACTTGGCGTCATCTCGATTCATCTTGTCGAGGCTAAGAGACCGAACTCCTTCGTTCACACGTCAACCTTGGACGCTATTATCGCATGAGTCTGCAATGCGGTGAGGCCCCGAGATAGTCGACCACTGTGGATAGTAGGGAGGCCGATCGCGATAGTGTCAGCCGTACAGTCGTTTTAAGCGTCGACTAGGAGAGTGTGAGAGGATATTGGGGCGCAGAGTCATACTTTCGTACTGGTTAAGGTTGGACTGCTGAAGCTTCGCGGTTGGAAAAATAGGTGGGGTACGGCCGGAGATCAGCCGGCGACTCATTCACATCGCGGGGTTCAAAGCCATACATCATAAACATAGTGTTAAGCATCTACCTAGGCACTCCACCAAGAAGCCTAAGTTCCATACCTCAGATTTCCAACCTGTCTTGACCATCTCAAGTGCCTTAGATTTCTAATCAGCAACTCGCAAGACCGGCTGGCGCTCATACTCCATTGAAATTATATGCTTCATATCAATCTGGATCAGTTCATATCAACTCCCAGCCCCATCAAAGGCCTTAACAAGTCCCATAGATGCGGTTGCTGCAATCCCGCCCAACACAACCATCTGCACACCACCCGAAGCATATTTCCAGTTTCTCTTCCATACTCCTCCAGCTCTGTTTCCACCATTCCCGCTATCATTATGCATATTAAGATACGTCTTTCCCCACCCAAACCCAAACAAAGCACCCACCATAACGATAGCGCTCCAAGAAAACGCCCTGCCCACCTCTGCAATCACAAAGTATGGCAGCAAAGGAATCAAACCGCCGAAAAAGTAGCCGGCCGAGATCGTAAGCGCGGAAATCCAGGCTGAGCGTGTATTTGAGCGTGGAGGAATATTGTGGTGGAAGGTCAGAAGAAAGGAGGCCAAGACGTCAGGATCCGTCGAGAGTGGTATTTCCGAGGATGGAGAACTCGAGGTGGAAAGATATGGCAGCAGTGTCTCACGAGCAACTTGGAGAGCTCTTTCTGGGTTCGAGTGGACGAGAGTGCGAGTTGAGGTGATTGTGGAGGCGTGGGCTTCGCTGTTCACTCATGTATTAGCAATCATAACCGATGTCCATTTGATGCAGCAAGGGATGTGTTGCACATACCCTTCCCCTCTCGCAGCGAGCCAGCCACCTACTCCCATACTAATAGCACCAGCCGTCAGCTCCGCCAACCCACCAAATATCACGACCCTACTACTCCCCAGAGCGCTCAGTCCCGCAGTCAGAGCAAATGGTACTGTCAGTCCATCGGATAGGCCGATAGTAGCATCTGATATTATCCGAGGATCTATAGGCCTTGTCGGATTTGAGTATGAAGACGATGGGAGAGTGTCGTTTGCAGACCGCTTGTCCATGCATCGTCCCGAATCCAAGAAGCCCGAGTCGAAGTCACCCTCTTCTGGATCTTCAGTTGATGTCGCAGAAGATGTGGGGAAAATTGGGGAGTCTTCCAGATCATAGTTCACATGTTCATATCGAGAAGTGTTGGGTGGGAAGACGAGGTTCTTGAGGAAGAAAAGTGCCATTGTGCTGTCGCTGTTCGTCAACGCTGGGGGTAAGTGTGAGATGCATGGTGGTTGAGGCTTTCGGGGCTTCTTTTGAAGGCCCTGGTGGATGGTACGGTGGTTAGCCCGGAATGAGAAGGTGAATGGTGTTACGATGCAAGGGCAACCCACGTGCATATCCAGAAGCCAAGATTTGCTTGAGATCGTCAAAGCTTCAACGCTAGTGTCAGCTTATTCCGAGAGCTATTGATTGGTTGGGATACTCGCTCATCAGGGGGAGAACTTCAAAGTGTTCTGGCATCACTGATATATTCTGCTCCCAGCATGTGCTAGACCCATGTCCGTTATCCTTCTCATTCTCGGAGAAGAGAGTCCAGATTCAGAACAGTTCTTTGTATGACTTAGGAGACCTTCGACAGCATTGAATATGAGCAGGAGCGGCTAGATAAAGCAGATGTGCGTCGAATGGGTATCAAATACGTATTTAATCTCAACTGAACAGTTCGCTGAGCCCTTCTCACTTTGCCAAAAAGGCCTGAAAAGCCTTCTGATCGATAATCACATTCCCCACAGCTCTCAGCTTCTTCCTGCCCTCCTTCTGCTTCTCCAACAACTTCCTCCTCCTACTAACGTCGCTAGCGTGTAACTTCGCCAGAACATCCTTTCGAAACGGTTTAATCGTAGCACGAGCGACTATCCTCCTCCCCACCGCCGCTTGGATGACCACCTCAAACATCTGCCGGTCCACATGCTCTTTGAATTTGTCAACCCAAGCACGACCCTGACGATCCACTTGACTGGCGTGAAGGACGCGAGCGACGGCATCAACGGGTGCGCCGTTAACCAGGAGTTGGAGTTTTACGATGTTTGATCTTCGGAATCCGGCGTCTTCATAGTCGAGTGATGCGTAACCTTTGGTCGCGCCTTTTAGTTTCCCGAAGAAGTCTTCAACAAGGTGAGCGAGCGGGAGGTCGTATTTAAGAATCACTTGTGTGGCAGTGAAGAAGGTGAGCTCTTTCTGTTCACCACGATTCCCCTCGCAGAGTTCTATCACTTTCCCGAGATACTCTTCTGGAAGTGTGACTGTGGCGGAGACATACGGCTCGTGGAGTTCGGCGACATTGTTATGGTGTTTATCCTGGTCGGGGAATTCCGCTGGGTTCGAAATGATGGATTCGGTGCCATCTCGCCAGACGATTTTAAATGGCACGGAGGGAGGGGTTATGATGATACTAGCGCCATGTTCTTGCCGTAGACGGTCTTCGAAGACGGAGCAGTGAAGAGTTCCTAGAAAGCCGAGACGCCATCCTGCACCAAGTGCATCTGACGACTCCTTTTGAACTGTGACGCTGCGGTCGTTGAGGACGATTTGGTTGATGCTTTCTTCGAGATGTTCGTAGTTATCTTGGTCTACTGGGAAAGCAGCCACGAAGACCATTGACTTTGGTTCCTCGAAGCCTGGGTAGGGTTCTACCAAACTCTCGGAGCCAATTGTTGTGTATGTGTCTCCAACCTTGGCTTCCTGGGATTTCTTCATGCCAGGATTGAAATGAATGTATCCGACTTGACCAGCCTTAAGCACAGTCTGAGGTGTCTGATTTGGATACATGATCCCAACTTCTCCAACAATATATTTAAGACCAGTCGCAAACGACCTGATTTGGTCTCCAGGTTTGACCTGACCATCGAATATTCTCACAAGAAGTATGACACCCTTATATACATCGTACCACGAGTCGACCAGGAGCAATCTCAGCGGTTTGGCGAGGTCACCGACCGGCGCTGGTATTTGTTCGACAACGCTTGGTAACAGAGCTTCGACATTGATTCCAGTCTTTGCCGAGACCAAGACGGCCTTTTCAGGGTCGAGTTCGAATGTAGTTTGGATTTGCTCGAGAGCTCGTTCAGGGTCTGCTGTAGGCAGATCAATCTTATTGATCACCGGTACAAGTGTCAGTCCTTGAGAGAATGCCAGGTAGAAATTCGCAACAGTCTGCGCTTGAACTCCTTGACTGGCATCGACCAGCAGGAGAGCTATAGGAAAGTTAGCTATTGCTTGCAATTGTCGAGAGGGTTGCCTTACCTCCTCCGCAGCTTGCGTAACTCCTGGAGACCTCCGCGCGGAAATCGACGTGCCCTGGAGTATCTACCAGATGCAATAGATAGTCCTCGCCCTTGTAGTTATATATCATCGTACATGTCTGTGCCTTGACAGTAATTCCCCGCTCGCGCTCCACATCCAGCTTGTCCAAAATCTGCTTGTTGCCTCCTGGTTCAATTGTGCCGGTAAGCTCCAGCAGGCGGTCGCTGAGGGTGCTTTTGCCATGGTCAACGTGTGCTACGATACAGAAATTTCGGTATCGGTCTATCGGTATATCCGCAATTCGTTTCTCTAGCTCCGACTGAGGTTTGCGAGCCTGGGCATATTTAGGGGCGGTCGTACGAAAGGTGCGGAGGCCAATTGAGGTCAGGGAAGTGGTATGGCAAGCATTGAAAGGGGTGGCATTTGCCCGGCAGCACTGCAGGAGGCTATTGGCAGTCCGGAAGCATGATCGCATGAGTTCGAGATGAAGGGGTGCGGAGGAGCTCACATTGAAGCTTGTAAAGCTGCCGAGAAAAAAAGTTTAGATCTTATCTAATCACCTGCAGAGAACATCGCGATTCTGCACTGGGACGCTCCCACCACAACTCAAACACATCACAGCTACTTGCAAGAGGAATTCTATCATCCATTGCATTTGAAGCCATTGCTGCTTCTTTCTTGAATTGAGTTCTACTGTCAAACCATCGTGTGAAATTATTGTATCACCTTCTTTGTGGCGTTGCCTAGTCAACCCGCTACATAAACAAAGTCTCACTCTCGCTCGAACGAAGACACCGACAACCAGTGTGCAAGCAAAATGTCTCAATCAAAATCGTCCTCGAAAAAGGATTCTTCCAAAATTCATAGGCTAGCTCTCAAAGGTGAGTTTGTCGAAATCAATGTGCAGAATCATAAAGACTTCCAAAATGCTCATACGTATCCAGGTTCCTCCAAACTAATATCAGAATTCGTACGTTGCTGGCTAGATTCAATTCCCAAGTGAGAAGAGAAATTAATTCACTGCAGTTTGAATACTCAATAAATACGATTTTGTGAGTCCCCGTGTTTCAGGTGCTTGCAGGACTACATACTAACAGCGCCTACAGATTCCAGCGAGGTGTATATCCTGCGGAGGATTTTACAGCGTATGTCTTTCTCTAAACAGGATATATTGGATCTACTGACTAAAATGATGATAGTGTCAAAAAATATGGGTTGACAATGATGGGTTTGTGCTTCTTCTGCGGTTGTGGAATTCACTTTGCTGATTCAATTGTAGTTACGGCCGATGACCAAGTCAAGGCTTACATCAAAAAGATCATGTCGCAACTGAAAGAATGGATGTACGGTGGTAAAATATCTAAGCTTGTCGTAGTAATCACGAGCAAGGAAACAGGCGAGCACGTCGAAAGGTGGCAGTTTGATGTGAGTTCCCCTTCGAATAGGAGGATCATAGCCGGCCATTGACATTTCACAGGTTCAAATATTTGGCAAGTCATCACGGGGCAAGTCATCCAAGAAGAGCGGCGACAAGGAAAATGCAGCCCCAGAGTAATTGTTCCCAGTTTTAATCAATGCAGAATACTGATAAGCTGTCATTTGCTAATAATACACAGGGGCACCGAATCACCCGCCGATAAAACCGAGGAAGAAATTCAGGCCGAGATCCAATCCATCTTCCGACAGATAACAGCCTCAGTGACTTTCCTGCCAATGCTAGATGGAAATTGCACATTCAACGTCCTAGTCTATGCAGATGCCGATTCAGATGTGCCCATGGAGTGGGGCGATAGCGATGCCAAGGAGATCAAAAACGGCGAGAAGGTGCAGCTGAGGAGTTTCAGCACAAGTAATCATCGTGTGGATACTCTTGTTAGCTACAGGTATGATTATTTTCCCTGTAAACCCTGGATTCGACTGATAGATGTCAGGCTTGCTGATTGATGGTACCGCCTACAATTCTTTTTTGGCGTTCTTTTCCGGCGCAGCCCTTGCCTATTGTCACGGATATATGTAATGGCGCATTGGCGCAGTTTGTTCGTATCTTGTCTGATACTCCTACTTTCTTCAAAACAATCGTACTTCGCTCGAGATGTACACTCGGTGGACGTATGTGTTGTTCGTGCCTTGCTATACTCTAGGCTCGCTTCAGTTATGAAAAGCGTTACTCTCGGTTCTATACCTTGGATTTTTGAATTACTTCTATGTCGCGTCGCGACCTCGGTATATACTTAGCTTCCAATGTAAAACATTTTAGCTCACAGGTTTTCATACACTGTCGGATTCCCTGAATATCTCCTTAACTAAAGTCATGGTTTACCAGCTTTCTTCCATCTGGTAGAATGAGTGTCTGACTAGCCTGTTAATCAACTCCTCATGATGTGAAGCCAGTATATTAGGACGTCTGAAGCTCAACTAGCAAAAAATAGATCATACAGACCGTAATTATGCCCCCTTCCATCCAAGCCCAAGTACCCAATTATCACACAAAACGCCGCTCATAACACTTACTCCACCCAACCCATCGTCATAAAGATAGTTGAAAAGTACGAAATTCATTTCAATATCCCCGCCCCGCATCCCTAGCCTCCCGTCCAAAACTATCCTTAGAAACCAAGCCCATCGTAGGTCTAGCCCCAAGTCTCCTCGCTCCCATCAAATCAATCGAGCGATTCGATCCCCTCGAACTCGTCGGCCTCCTCGTCCCTGCTCCAATAATACTCTCTCTTGCCTCATATCCATCAGGTAAGTAGGTTTCTCGCCCGCTGCCGGTCCGTATGATGCCGGGTCCGGGTGCTAGTTCGCTGGATGGTCGACCGCTCTGCGCACCGTGGCTGTAGGAGCGCGTTGAGGTGAGGAGGGGTGGGGGCGCGAGATCTTCCCAGTCGTCTATTACTGGATCGAGTTCGTGGGAGCGGGATAAGGATGCTGCTGCGGTAGAAGTATCACGGAGAGAGGAGTAGGAGCGCTGAGTAGCGTAGCCAGAGTCGCGAGCCTCGGGTTTGACACCTTTCCCGTAAGAGTTCTTGTTCTTTAGGAAATCCTTCTCGTAGTCGGGGCTGGGCGGTGTAGTGGTGGGATTGCTGGCTCGAGGAGTCGTGTCCGCCCCTGAGTCAGGAGATGTAGATGGAGCAGGAGGAATTTTCTCAATCCCGCTTCCCTCAAGCGTAGATCCCGAACTCGAAAAGCGGACGTGGCGTTGATGCCATTCGCTCTTTGAATAATCGAAGGGCTTGTCGCCGCCCTTGCCGAACCAGAGAGGTTCGAGCTTTGCGATCTTTACGACGGAGAGCCAGGGGTTGCGAGTACGGGAGGCTGAGTCGAAGAGAACATCGACTTCTTCAAGGCTCCGGTAGGCGGTTTCGGGATAGAAGAAGTAGATTAGGGGCACGATGACGGCGTTTGCAACGGCGAAGATGATGTAGGTTTTGTAGCCTAAGTTGTGAAAGGCTATTGGGGTTATGAGGACGACCCTGGATTCAATTAGTCAATTGTGGGCTAGAATGGAAGAATATCATGAGTTGTGGGCTTACACAAAGTTCACAAGCCAATTTGCGCTGGTGCTAAGCGCATTCGCAGGTCCACGTATCCGTAAAGGAACGATTTCGACCTGGTAGAGCCATGCCATGCCCTGCCATCCGATTGCAAAGAATGTCGCGAATCCGAATATGAACACCGTAGCTGCGATATGAGCCCCGTAGATATTATGCTTATCTTTGAGGTAGATTAAAACGGTCAATAGAATCATGCAAATCGACATCCCTGTGGCTCCAAACATCATAAGGCTTCGTCGTCCCCAGAACCTGTCGATGCCCACGACGGCGACGAAGGAAGCGAGGAAGTACTCGGTTGAAGCGCAGCCTGCAAGAAGACGTGCTACGCCAAGCGAATATCCCGTTTGTTGCCAAAACATAAGTGCGAGATATTGTAGCGCCAAGTTGACGCCGGTCATTTGTTGAAAGACCTGGATGAAAAAGGCCAGTACAGAACGGTGAAAATGTCTACTCTCGCCATTCGAAAGAAGCCCCTTTGTACTCGCAGCACTCATCTCCAAGATCGCATCTTTGATCTGCAGGAACTCATCTCTAACATCTTGCCCATCCTCCGGGAGGTCATTCAGTGCCCCTAGAACAGTCAATGCCTCGGTTTCGCGTCCTGTCAAAATGAGCCAGCGCGGGGACTCCGGCAGCCGTAGAAGTAAAGTGAACGCGAGAAGTGCGAACATGATTTGGAAGGCGATGGGGACGCGCCAAGCGGCGGAGCTATGCTCGATGTATGCGAAAGCGAAGGTCATCCAGTAAGAGAGGGAGAGTCCAGCGGCTATGAAGGCGCCAGATGTGACCATGAGGATTGTGCCTTTTCGGTGGGATTTGACACATTCAGCCTGGTAAGCGGGAGCTGTGGCGGTGGTGAAGCCGTTACCTGATCATTTATCAACGGATGTCCCCAACTGGGATTGTGAGAGACGAGGAGACTTCTTCACATACCAAATCCTGCAATGAATCTTCCCGCAACTAGTTGTCCGAAGCTGTAAGATGAGCTTTGAATGATCTCGCCCATCATCCAGATGCTCAGACCGAGGAGAAGTGTTTTGCGTCTGCCTAAATAGTCTCCAAGGAATATGGTGAGCATGGCGCTGGCGAAGCAGCCAATGTTCCACGTCGCGACGGTGATGCCTGTTGAAATGAGTGTTTGCAAAAGACGTTCCTCGTGAGGACTGAGTTACCTTGAATCCGAGCATTGTACCCTGAAGGATTGGTCACGGTGTCAATCTGAGGGAATTGACGCAGAAAAGCCGGAACGGTAAGGAGGCCTCCGAAGTCGCCTTGTGAATAACCAAAGACGCTATGCGCCTTCGTCAATGTTGCGCTGGGATAAAAGCAAACAGAATGGATGCACATACAAGAAACAAAGGCCACAGACGGAGCTGATGACGAAACTTAGTTGGTCGCCGCGCAGGCCAAAGAAACGCGCCATAGAGATAGGAATAGAGTCAAGATGATAAAGATATTGAATTTCAACGCGACAACACCACAGAAGTCCAAGAATATTGATGAAAGTCCGAAACTTGGCCAACAACGAAAGCGGAATACCTTTGAACTTAGCTACAACAACGGGCCGTAGCCGTCAGCCGTCAAAAAAAGCTGTGCATCGTCTCCTCCCCGGTGCTGCGTCATGACTGTCCAGCCATCCAGACAGCATGGGTCGATTTCCGACCCATTCACCGTGGTTCAGCTCGTGTTCTGGGGATTATCCCAGCACCAGACCGCCCAGAACCAAGTCGACGGGCCGGTTCGATCGATCGGACTGTGCGGGCAGGTACCGATGGGCCACGACTGGGTCCATCTGTGTTGAAGCGAGATGCTTTGATAAGCTTGGTTAGTTTACCTATTCGTTGTCCGTGCTTCCCAGACGTCATCAAGAACGCCAGGCGGGAAGAGAGGAGCCGCGCGATACCTTTGGAATGCCTCAATCTTGCTTTGACTGAATATGGGAATTCATGTCTCTATGTGGTAGTGGAACTCCTTTCGAACCGGACATCAAAGCCAAAGTCTGGTGGTTGTGGATAGAAGTGCGCCAAACCAGCTCTCACAACACTAGTACTCTAATTTTCTCCGCACGTTAAAAGTCAATCAGCCTTTTGCGCAAGAGGAGCAATTCGAGCCGAGTTATTCGGCATCAAACTGACAGATCAGTGTCCAATGAACGGGTGAGGCCGTTGGAGACTCCAGCCCTCCTTGGCCAATCCACATCCACCTGAGTTCCATCTCCAACTAAACAGAAATGGCATATAACACGAAGCAAAAGAAAATGAAGACGTCTTCCCCATCCTACTCCAGAATTTCCGTCTTCTACTTCTGCAAATGCTTCTCAATCACCTGCTCCATCCAAGAACCCTTTTTCTTGAGCTCTTCGTTCTCAGTCCGCAATCGCTTCACAGTATCGGACTCCTCCCACCTTTTCTCGCATGCGAGATCAGGCTGAATTTCAGGAGTGTGCTGCTGTTTGCGGGACAAGATAACCACCTGCTCAGCGCCATCAGGCATTGGTGGCCTTTGTGCCAGATTTGATTGTGAGCTGGAAAAGTTGAGGTCAGGGTTAGGGATAAGGCATTCCTAAGCTGTGCTTTAATGTGTCCCGGAGATAGGATGAGGGTTTAGCCTCTAGAGGGGAGTCGGAGATCTGTTGTTTGCGCCTCTCCCGGGGAAAGAGAATGGACTAATTGGATTTGCTGAGATGTTATGGTAAATGAGTTGATGTTTGGGGCTTGAGTATAATGCTCTCCTGATTCCGCAGAGATCCCAACGTCTTGAGGATGCATTCTCTTCACATGCGCATCCCGATGATCCTCTCTCGAGAAACCCCTACCGCCGGCTCCGCGGTCGCAGTTCAGCTTATAGCAATAGTAGACTTTCGAGGGCTCTTTATGGATGGATTTGATATGGCGGTCAAGATCCCCCTTTGCGGCGAAGCCCTCTTGCGACCGATTGCAATTGAGGTCGGTGCATGTGAAGGGATGGGTGTGTGTGTTCCAGTCATCTTTTGGAGAAGTGTCAGTAATGAGAATAGGTAGAGATATTACGCCCCTCCAGTGCGAAGGTTGATCGAACTCAAAGATTCTGCAGTCCGGGTTTGGATGAGTACAGATAAGCTTCCCTTCCTCGTTCCGAGTCGGTTCTTCAGGTGGAACAGTTGATAATATGCCTCTTGATAATAGCTTTGAAAAGGTCCATTCAATTGCGGTCGCCTTAGGACAAACTTGCGATATGGGATGAGCAGTGTCGGAGCCATCCAGAATCTGACTGTCTTAAGATGGAAAAGCGGTTATTGAAGCACTGACTGAAAGGCCAGATAAATGTAGTCCCACACTTGCAGGTATGTGGATCAATATATCGTCATTCGCCACTCCTTGGGTTGAGTCGAAGTGCGGTACGCTGCTCAGATTCGTCAGACTATGAGGAATAGTGGCAAGGGAAGTTGCTGGTAGGATCTGGAAAGGATGATTGGTGGCCTAAAACGGGGAATCCAATGTCTGGTCATGTGAATGTTGAATGAAAGAGTCAAAGTCTGAATCTCCTACTGAATTACACAAGTTGCATACAACAAGCAGGCGTGAAGCAGGACATGAGATTGTAAGACGTTTGCATTTGTACATTGGCTTACCAACTAATAGCTACTTCCATGATAGCTCACGAACTTATCCACGACAAACTCCTCCAGGCCCCATTTGGCATTTTGCCTTCCCCACCCACTACCCTTGACACCACCTTGCGAGCCCGTCGGCGAGGTGTACACCGATATCGAGTTGACGTGGACTTGCCCGTACTCGAGTTCCCTTGCCATCCTAATCGCCCTTTCCATGTTCGTACTATGGATGGTCGCATTCAATCCGTATGCGGAATTATTCGCTAGATCGATAGCAGCCTGGTCGCTTTCAACGATGTAGAGGGAAGCCGAAGGACCGAATGTCTCCTCATCCACGATTCTAGAGTTCTTCGGTTCGAGCACTATGGTTGGACTCAGTGTGAGCGGCTTGCTGTAGTCGGCTCCTCCCACTAAGAACTTATCGCCCTTCTCTTGTGAGTCTTTCAGAACCTCCTGTGCATGGTTTGCAATGCTTTCTGTGACTGCTGCGCCTTTGCTGCTGAGACTCTTCATCTGTTCTACTAGCAGCTGCTGGAACTTCTCCGCTACTCCCTTCAGTACGATGATACGTTCCGTGCTGAAGCAAATTTGCCCATGATGCATCACGGCTCCCATGGCGCACAGCTTCGCCGCCTCTGCCAAGTTCGCGTCCTCCAGGATGATTGCTGGACACTTTCCTCCCAATTCCATAAGCACAGGCTTGAGGTACTTTGCAGCCAATTGCCCAATGATCCGCCCTACGGCAGCAGACCCAATGAATTCTACCTTCCTAATCGCCTCGTGTGCGATCAGTGCTTCCGTGACCTCTGCTGCATCCTCTCGTTTGACTTGGATTTGATTGATAACACCTGCAGGCACGCCTGCATCAATAAAAGCCTCGGTAATGGTATAGTGTGTTCGAGGAGATAGCTCGGACGCCTTAAAAATAACGGTACACCCCGCTGCAATAGCCGTCGCCACTCCTCTCGTGGCCAGAATGAGCGCCGCGTTCCAGGGTGCAATACAAAGAATCGCACCAACAGGCTCTTTAAACACGAAACCCATTGTATCAGGCTTCTCAATTTGCGGAATTACACCTGTAATACTAGAAACGCACGCCGCAATCTCTCGTAAATACCGAACGGACAGGTCAACGTTCTGACGGGCCCATGGTTCATCGCAGCTTGTTTCGTCTATTTGGTGTTTCACAAAGGAGTCGGCATTTTTCTCGTAATAGTTGGCTACGCGAAGAAGAAGGTCACGGCGGACTGTATGTGGTGCTTTCTTCCATGATCTGAAAGCCGTCTTGGCGCTATCTGCGGCTTTTAGAGCTACATCGACAGAGGCAGATTGGGCGTTATGGACCGCCTTTTGGTTTATTGAAGAAGTGACTGGGAAGGTGTTGGATTGGTCGATTGGTAGTTGGGAGCCGTTGATGTAGAGCGGAACTGTGTTGTCTGTCATTGTGGCTGTGGCTGTGCGATAATAAGTAGCTTTGTAAAGAGGAAGGGCTAAACAATTGCCCAATCAAGTGCTCATAGATATCATATACAAACGAAATATCATACAGCTTATATTTGAAGAAAGATGAAGAATCTGGGCCATCCGATGTGTTCAAGAAGCATGACTAAATGCGGAGAGAGAGCATGGGAGGGGAAACTGAGAAGTGCCGAGTTCATGTGGGGCAATAATGACATGCTCATTATGGGGTTGGAAATCTCATTCATTCATGAAGTCACAACTGTCTGGCGACGGGGGCATTGAGAACGAGAACACTGCGAGGAAGCATCGTGGAAAGGGGAATGGCGTTCAAGGAATCGGATGCACAGCCACGACAGCCACATGCACGTGCCAAGTAGCCCTCAGCCCTTTTCCTTGCACGACTCCGCCGTCATCGTCCTCCCTCCACTGTGACCATCGTAGCTGAGGGTGCGGAGTCATAGGCAGCACAGCCTACGACCTCAAGATGGAGCATATAAAGCCTGCGTCGAGCCATTAGCCCGCTGTCCCTTCACTACTTCATACTCAAGCTCAAATATCCTTCAGTCCTCTTCATTGACTGAACTACTTTTTCACGCAACACTCCACTTTCTTCCACCTATCAACTTACCCAAGCCTGCTCTAAGTCGCTTCAGTCCTCTTTACTGAGCGTACTGAACTTCCATGGCCATTATGTCTCACGCAGACAGCACTTGCACTCGCAGTGGTGCCATGTTCGACATCTCCATGAACCTCGCCGGCCGCACTTCTACCCACCCCTTCAAAGACCTCCGCTCCGCCCGTCGAGCACGAAACCGTGATCGAGCCCGTATGGAGAAATACTACCACTTCAAAGGCCTAACGCCCTCCGATCTACCCTCCTCCGACAACCAACAACCTCACTTCGTTCCCCTCTGCGGTCTCGAAGTCTGCCCAACCCGCAACACTCCCGACGATTGTTGGTTCTCCGTCTTCCCTGCCGAACTATACAACGCTCCAATAAAGAGGTTTACCAAACGGGAAGCGTATGAGGCGGCGCAAGGGTGGCCTAGACCTCCGAGGTATCATAGCAGTCATCGGTGGGATAAATACTTCCCTAAATATGAGAAGAAGAGGGAGGAGAAGAGGTTCACTAAGCAGGATTTGGATCGAGAGAACTGGAGAATTGACGTATTAGAGCTTGAACATCTTGATTCGGAGGTTGACCTCTTTTTTAGATCGGGCATGTATGATGAAATGGAAGAATCGCTCCAGGACGGCTGCTGCGGTGGGGACGAGGAGCAACCCCTGCAGCTAAGTTGTCCTATTATGGCAGATGAGGATGATGATTGGGATGTTGTGTCTTGCACTTCGGACAGCTCTTGGGTCACGGTTTGATAAGGTTGAATATAATAATACCCCTTCTACTGACGTGTTAACTGCGGACTACCTAGGTACTGGACTTTGACATTAATGAACATTGTGGTTGTAATTAAAGAAAGAGCGGGATGTCCACACGTACCACCCTCGATAACCAGTTCCTAGCCCATGACATACATTGAGCTAACAAGTTTCGAGAATAAATGCAGTGCCTCCGTGAACCCATCCCTTTCGCGATCATAAGCGAGATTCAAATTGATACCGGTACACCACAATGTCTTTTACACAGTTAAAGTTTCGCTTTGTCGCGAGGCAGATATCTGCCTAGACGACGCGTGGGCTGCATTGTCACTAGGCTGACTCACCTCAAGCCACTCAGCCCCGAACATGCATGCCTACCAATTGCAACATCGAAACGACCAAGGCGAAAAGTTTACTGCGTGCCCTTTTCTTCGCCCCGTGTGTTCGCCCCACAGGCACTTGCCTGGAGATTCTAAAGTTCAAAGCCTAGATATAAGACTCACCCTAAATCTAGTTAACAATTTGAGGCTCAAGTCACCTAGCAATCCACTCCGGTTGATTAAAAGACTGTTCGAACCGAATTTTGGCAGGCATATATTTCCCCGAGGGTATTCAGCAGATCGAAAAGAATTCGCGGAACCAAATTAGCAAAGACGTGATGGTTGTACGTTTGATGAAGATGAAGATACATGCTAATGAAACAGCCTGGAAGCGCAACTGTGGACCCATATTCAGAATGCGTGTGCACACTATAAACTGTGATCCTCCAAGTTCACCTTTTCGCATCCAATGGACGAGCAACAAGCTGGAAGACGAAGCTAGGAGGAGGAATTTAGTAGGAAAGCAAAAACAAGAAGTCCTTCGATATATGTCATCACCATTCCAACCGTCTTTAATCGCCTTTCCGGGGAAAGGGGGAGCTCTATTGAAATTGCAGAAGTCTATTATGGCAAGTATACAAGATTCAGGATCAGGATCACGGCAAAGTCTGAAATTTGGCTTGAAAAGGGTCATGAACGAGGTGCAACTTGGAACGGGAAGAAGAGCGTCAGGACTTTTGAATCACATACGATTGTACCATATGGAGAGTATGCCGGTACCAGTACCAAGTCAATGCGAGATTACGATAATGGGCACTGAGATTGGTTGCAAAACTTTGACTTGGGTAAGTCAAAATCTTCCATCTACCGTTCAAACAAACCCCAAATACATTTCGAAATTCCATTAACGCGATAGCTAATTATCTGTATCGAAGAAAGCATCTCGGACTAATGGGAACAACCGATTACGACAGTCCTGCAGAACAACGGCTCAAGCAATACAGCCGGCGAGTGCGAAAAGAACCAACGAGAAGCGGCTTGAATGGCTTCTCGAACCCAGAAGCAAGTTGATGGAGGTACAGGTAGAAACTACGTGTGATGCGTCCCTAGAGCTGCTAGGAGTCTCGACGGTAGTTCTATCAATATCTGGAACATTTCTCGAGTACTTCAACTGTTATATTTCAACGCCATGGAACGTGCTGCTAGGTATCTGTGGCGTGATCCCTGAGAGCCTCTCGGACGTTAGGGTAACACCTCCCGCAAGCTTTGAAGAGCAAGAGTTTCAATACTCAGACTACCTAGGTGAGTTCCATTGAAAATGGGACCTTTGAGTCAACTGATCTTGTTTAGATAATTTCGATTGGAATTCTATCACTCATGAACCCTTGACGTTCGATAGAACATCACCCATGTTCCTTGGCCCAGATATTAGTCCTTCTATTATGGATTCACTAGTCTCTTCGCTTTATCTAAACCGAGTTGTTCAGGATGATGCAGACCTCCTGCCTCCAAACAACTCTGAACTTGCCCCTTCGCCGGTAGTTGGTAAGGTATTATCAGAAAACTCTATGGATATGAGCTTAGCACAGCCGCATCAGCGTTACTTCATGAGCCCTGCCAAAGGTTATGCAGCCCTGGACCTGATGGCGCATGAAATCCCTCAACTATCAGTCAGCTGCGGAGAAAGGGATTTACGAGCGACACCTATGGTTGATATCCATTCCACAACCCGACTCCAAAATGCAGCCTACAACTCTGATGGAAAGATGATCTGCCTGCGTCCCGAATGCAGTCACCTTACCTTCGACCAACTCTCCCGCTGGAGGTACGCAATTTCATTCATCACATTTTCATCACTGACTAACATTCATAGGGGCCATATGGCTAAACACACCCATCCCTTTACCTGCAACGTTCCTGGTTGCAAGCGAAAAGTGGGCTTCACATCAAAAGGTGATCTTGAACGTCACAAAGATACCGTTCACGAGCAATGCACGAAGGGCCTCCTTTATTGCGATGAGCCTGGTTGCAACCGCGGGCATGGGGGGAACGGCTTTCCAAGGAAGGATCATCGTGATGCTCATATCAGGCGTATTCACCACCGAGCTGTTGTAGCCATTGCACCCCCGCTACCAAGAGATAAACGTGAAGGTGCCGAGGCCGCAAATGTGGGATTAATCGCTCCAGACCTAGAGATGTATTCCCGTCGTCCATCGACCAAAGCTCCAGGATCAGATCGTACCCTTCCGGAACTCGTGGGCTCTGGCTCGAAAATTTCTATCAATCGGCCACGTGACGCCATTACAACAGAGCCATCAGCATCTTCACAACGAAAGCGCCGTCGAGATTCCCCTTCTGGCACTGAGCACATGAAGTCGGGCGTGGACGAAGCGGTGAAGAAATTGAAAATGGAAAACGTAGAACTACATGCGGAGTACGATAGTCTGGAAGCGAAGTATCAAAAACTCGAAGACGAAGTCGCGTGGTTGAGGAAGGTAGTTGAGAATTTGACGAGGAAATAAGGCTGGGATGAGGTGGAGGAAGAAACTGGAATCACAGGAGGATTTTGGTGAAGTACTAACAGTAATTCGCGATTTTAAAATGTGATGGAGTTACAATAGTTTTTCCAATACTTAGCAAGTATATGATTGACGATTGATGATTGATGATTGATAGTGCATTTGCAAATTGTGGGAGCCTAGAAGGATTCCTTAGCAACTTGAATATCTGCCGGATACACATATCCTGATTAGTTCCACAATTAGAAATCGATGTTGAAGACAAGAATCGAGGACGATACTAATCTTTATCCATCTCGAAAGCCTAGAAGTCCCTTGTTCTTGGAGACTGCCGACAGTTCAACTAGATTCAAAACAGCTAAAATAAATTACATCCGTAATTTAACTCTTCCAATCAACCTCATGCCCCGAACTGCATTCATATCCGGCCCTCTCGACCCATCACCCGAATACTTCTCGACCTACTACGTCCCTCTCATCCTCACCGCAATAGCAAATGGCGATTCCTTTGTAATCGGCCCCGTCGCTGGCATCGACACACTCTCACTCCACTACCTCCTCTCGCAAAATGTCGTCCCGGACAGAATCACAGTCCACATGACACATAGCGAATATGCCTCGAATACCTGGCGTCAACAGTACGTAGACGTCGGTGTAAATATCCACGAGGAGGGTGTCACGACGAGAGATAGAGATGCGGCTATGACGAGGGAGAGCGATTATGATATTCTGAGGTATAGGACAGAAGAGGAATGTAAGGCATTGTATGGAAGTTTGTGGTATCCAAGGGTGTCAAATACGGAGGTTAACGAGGGGAGAAGAAAGGGGATTACGTCGTTGGCGTATCGGTTGGAGGAGGATGATAATAGGGCAGCTCAGGACGAGGCCATCCAGGAGATGACCGGCCAGAAAGTGTCAACTCAAGAAAAGTCTGTAAAGAAGGACGAAGCATTAGGGAAGAAATTTAAGGGAATATTTGGGGTATTGTAAGGCAGAGATGGATGAATATTCGTGAGGTAAGGGAAGGTTCAATCTTCGAGACATAGAGATTGGAGAGCGAACTACATATAGTGGATGGGGGGATTCATGTCTGCACCAATTTGGCTTCTCCCTACTCTCGACGATATTATGTGACTATCATGTTACATATCGACGTGCTCCAGAAGGCAACCCGCATCCGGCTCTGTTGCAAGAGTTCAACTTATCCATGTAGGCTAACTAGTAGCTCCGAGATTAAACATATCCGAGGATGCTCTGTAAAACCCAGCATAACGTGTATCTAGGCTCTAGCTTACTCAAATAACAGCCTCCTCTCACCTTCAACATAATTTCAATCTCACCTTCAACATGATTTCAATTTCAACGTCTACTTTTCAATGTGTTATTCTAAGCAACCCACCGCTAGCCATTCAAATTTAATCTAAGCTACTAATACAAGCTACAAAGCAGACATTCGGTACGGGTCGCGTAGCTCCTAACCTAGAAATTAATCGCCACGTTTTTACCACCACCTTTCCGTCTCGCTTCTTCCTCCCTCCTAATATGCTCCTCGAGCATGGCCTCATCAACCACAATCGGATCATACTGATACGGCTGCCTCTCCTCCTGCCCCTCCTCCCCATTGCGACGACGTCTACTCGATGCAGATCCAGGCCTAGACCCACTGCCACTCCCAGAACGGAAGATCTTCTTTGAGCCACTTACAATCTTCCCCGACAGCTTCCTGGCTAGCTGCACCGGGCTGCCCGGACTACGAAGGAAACTCGGTCTACGGAATTTGAAATTCATGAAGGGTACGCGGCCGTAATGCTCTTCTTCCCATTGTTCAAACCAGTGACGCGGTTTATTACCCTTCGTGTCAATAGTCCCACCAGTAGCCGGCCCATCTTGGAACCAATCCGGCCACGTCGTGCCATCTCCATTCACGAACTTAGGCCCAGGCGCAGGAATATATCTCTGTTCATTCCAAATCCAGGCCTCTCGCTCTTGTTCATTCATACCTAGAGCAGGTCGAATATCAAAGCCTCTCTCCTCTCTTACAACTTTAATCGTAGTGTCTGGATTCCCATCTCCGTTCTCCAGCATGCGATCGGCCCAGACACGCTTATGATGTGGCATCATGTGGATGAAACATCGAGTATCAAGGATACGATTGACTAACTCCACTTTCTCTGGTTTGCTATTAGGTACAGGGAGCAATATTTCATCCACATAATCTGCGTTCTCGAAGGTCACAGTGTCGGGAGGGTTGCGATTATCAGGTAATCGCTTACACGGATGTGAGCCCAATAACCTACCTTCCAGAATCGCCAATGCCTTAGATATGGGATCTATCTCCTTAAACCTCTCCACATCTTCGGCAACAGGGATTTCAAACCCGCGCTTATCTAGGTATCCGTTGATGGAATCGAGCTGCCAGCGCTCGAGACCGTCGTCTAGTGGGGCAACGTCTGTGTTCAGCCGTACGCCATATCCGTTGATGCCGATCCAGCGGGGAAGAAGTTCCTTCGTTTCACGGTGTCGGCGGTAAAAGGCTCGGCTGTGGTAGTGGTCCATTTCGGTGACTTCATAGCCGCTTGCGAAGGTACTGCCGTCTTCGGGATGGGGTTGGAGATCGTTATTGTCCATTTTGGAGGCGTGGAGATGATGAGATATGCTGTGGATTGTGACGGAAAGAGCGAGAGGTATGTAGTATGCTCACGTAGCATATGCAAAAGGATCCGAATGGGGAATAAATGGATATTTGGAGGTAATATGTAGGCTTTCCAGTAAAAATTGTTCATCCAGTGTTCACAATGAGTAAGGTTTCGTTTTCTATACTAGGCATTGTGAAGGTATCAAATAACATGAGACTTTACATTGTGTACGCAACTTCCCGGTAAACAGTAAGGCAAACTGCAGAAATTGGCTGGGCTTTTACAAAGAACTAGTATCTCAATGCGCTTAAATTGAACGGTATCAAATCACTTACTGAACTGTGGGGTCTTTTATAGATATAATGGATTACAAACGGTTATGGTAAATGGCGTAATACGAGAAGTAAACCTTCTAAAAGCAGAACCTCTAGTTCAATGATTGAGAACTCTATGGAGTTGGGTGAAGCATATTTTCCAAGATGCTAAGCTTGTATTACAAGTTTTATGAGGTCGCGCAATAGGAGTGAACGATTTCCGTCTCCTAAGCAACACTTCCGAGACGACTTCTGTACAGTCGTGTAAACGAAAGAAAGGTTTTTCTACTTAGGAGTCCTGCTTTAGGGCTTGAATTTTAGGCGTCATGAAATCTCAGGAAAAGATCTTCTATTGTGAAGTGCTACTTCTATCCTAATAATCGATAATTCATTCTTGCTTTCTAGTACTTACCTAGTTCGGCATCGACCGCCTATTCTCCCTCTCCCTCCTCGGCCCAGGCCAAAGCTCACTCCTCCTCAACTTCGCAACCAACCTCCTAATAAACCTCAAAACCTTCTCCGTCCTCTCCTTCGCCAATCTCCCCATCCCCTGTCCTTCCCCCGCCTCCCTACCCCCAAGATCCACCCGCAAGTTCCTCCAATCCGCATCAACATTCTGGAACTCGTAATAATCCGAATGCGGACTCGCAGGATCATCCTTGTGGATATGAATGATCCGTCCATCGTAATCGTAATCGTATCCTGTTTCGGCATCGTAGCCGTGGATACGGAGAGGAGCGGGAATGGGGATTTGGTAGGGGCCGCGGATGCCGCGGTCGAGATTTGAGCCTGGGAAGGGTTTGGTTAGGTCGAGACGACGGGGGAAGTTGCTTTGGACGTCTTGGGGACCTGAGGATGAGGGCGGTGGGAGGGGTGGGAGGGACTTGTGTGGATCTGCGGCGCGAGAGCTCTCGTCTGAGGAGTAGCGATGTCGTATCATGGGCTGAGTGAAACCATCCCAGTCGACGAAGAGGGTTGATGGGCGGGATGAGACGATTGAGAGGGCGTCGGAGTCTTGGTGCTGGTTCTGATGCTCTGCTAGATAGTCGTCTAAGTTTTGTATGAGAGACTGCATTCGTCCACTACCCCTAGATCTATCATTTGGTGTACCATTAGGCTCTGCCATTTTGGGTGAATGTGTAGTAGTCGATTTGTCTTCTTGGTTCGACCAGCGATGTTCAAAGTCAAGATCGAGAGATAAGCTTCCGGGAGAAAAGTTCAAGAGAGGAAGCTTAGAGGTGATAATGTCTTTGTATATATGGAAGTTGGTCAATGGGATGATTCACTAATATAGCTTTGAAGAATCTGAGTTGTTCAAGCACAAAGCTGGAATGGCTTCGCATTGTGAAGAATCGTAGAGTTGACGCCGACTTATACATGGATACCGTGGATCAAGAGAAGCACAATGTTGAATATACATTGTGAAGGGTAGGTACCAATCAGGTGGAATAATTCCACTAACATTCTTACCCGCTGCGCTGAGCTGATTCGGGTCCGGATTAGTTCGTTCTCCTCAACCTTCTTACATGTCCTGACTACCTCACCTTTGCTAAGTGTCCGATATGTAAAAGTGCTGATTGTTCGCCAGGCAGTCATTGTCGCGCGTTACTCGGCCATTGTGAGGCACACAACGGCGAACTCGAGACAAGGAGGTTCTATGGCTGCGGCCGTGGCCGCGGTTCTATTGACATATAGAGACATCTTGAAGGCTTAAGTAGGTTGCATCAAACAGTTTGGCCTCCGCAGAGCATGCTCCCGATGACTGCGTAGAGATTGTGGGTTTTCTGAACAATGTAGAATTTTCAGCCTGAGTCCGGTGTCGTTGTATCGTAGGAGTCTGATGAAGCGAATGTATTTCCCGGCACAGCGCTGCGTGAATCAAAGGCTGTAGACTCGATCAGTATTCGAGCTTGAGGGCGGACTACTGACTCAAGAGATGGCTTAGCAAAAAGAGAGTACTCACGCATGCGCCCGCAGAACTCCTAACTGTACCAAAGTCACAACCGAGATAGTTCAGATAGGAGCATCATATCGTGGGAAATAGTAACATGCAAGCAAGACACGCAATAATGTTGGTATAAACACCATTAACAAATTAATTACCTACATGATGAAAGCACGATAGATCAACATCGTATAGTCTACCGCACGCCATCTTCAGCCTCTCCATCGCACATCTGTTCTAGAATAATAGAACCACAAATCCAAACACAATCAGGTATATGAGCGCAACGCAAAATACGATCCACAGCTTGAAAATGCAACCATCGACATCGAAGAACGGGGGAAATTAAGAAAGTGGGATACGAGACGAGCAACGAAACAGGAGTGAGGTCGGAAACATAGAGGAAAATGCCAGTGAAACAATAATGATGATCGATTTGTATCCAGTTTCGCAGAGTCCTTAGCAAGCCCATACTCCAATCGTTCGATTACGGCCGAGTAAAGATGTGTAGCCCATATTCGAAATATCAGGTAGATCGGATCATACCGTAATGTTTATTTGGAGAATCTGTCCTTGAGCTTGCCGAAAATCGATCGTCGTTTCTTCTTCTTGTCAGCGGCATCTTGACTTGAGGACGCAACACTTTCTGGTGTGCCTTTGGCCGATTCAGGTGCAGCCTGTTTCTTCGGCGTCTCTGGTGCTTGTGTCTTTGCTTCCGTTGTGCTGCTTTGAACGCCAGTAGTGACAATTGGCTGGGTTTGTTCGGTGGTTGTCGGTGGCTTAGACATCGGGGAGATGTCGCGCGAGTCAAGCGCTGCTTTCTCGGGAGCAGGGTGTGCGGCTTTGCTAGCGGGCGCATTGAGTGCATCAGGCTCACTGGATGACTTCAATGGCTCGCTATCGACCAAAGCCTTTGATGAGAGTCCAGGGGCGGTCTCGCTTGTCTCTGCGGTGACAGTGGGAGCAGGTTCGCCAGATTCGTTGGTGGTCTTGACTTCTTTGAGCAGCTCAGACTCTACGGTCGCCTTCTCGCTGACTGCCTCAGGGTTGGCGGCTGCTTCAGGGCTACTATGGGCCGCCTTTTGGCTCTCGGCGACAACTTCAGGAACACCGGAAGTGCTTGACACATGTTCGTCGGTGGTCTTGACTTCCTTGAGCAACTCGGACTCGACTGCCGCCTTCTCATCAACTGCCTCAGGGTTAGCGGCCGCTTCAGGGCTGGCATGGGCCTCCTTTTGACTTTCGGTAACGATTTCAGGGACACCAGAAGTTGTGCTTGGCCCATTAGTACCGATAGTCTCGGCAGCCTTATCTTTTGCAGCATAAGTAGCGGCAGCAAATGCTCCTGCAGCCGCTGTGGCACCAGCTGTTGCGGTCTCGGCGACTTTGCCAGTGGTAGAGCTCTCTGCAGCGGGAGGTTCCTCGGGAACCTTCTCCTTCAGTTCCTGCTCAAGCTCTTTCTTCTCCTGAACAGCCTCGGGGTTAGCAGAGGCTTCTGGGGAGAAATCAGCTTCTTTCTGGCTCTCTGTAACCGTTTGTGGCACGCCTCGTGGTTCTTTTGGAACCGTACCGGCAAGTGCCGCTGTCGTACTGGCTGGTGCCGCTGATTGAATTGTCACGCCAGGATCCTTCTCCTTCTCTGCACTTGTACCAATTGGCAGACTCGATTCCGGGATCAGGTTCCGTGTAATCCCCGGTAGAGCAAACATGCCACCATTTGCTTCTCGCTCGGCCTCTGGGGTCACGACAGGTGGAAGGTTTGGTGGAAGACGGTCGGAATTTCCATACGAAGCGGGATCCGTCTTGGCAGTGCTTGATACAGTATTTGATGTGAAAGTGCTTGGATCAGGCACTTTCTCGCCAGGTTCGAGGTGGATGGGATTACCAGCGCCGGCTGTCGCGGGTATGGGTGCAACACCGAAAGACTTCTCTTCCGGCTCTTCCGGCTCTCCTCCATGCTTTACTGTAGATTGTACGGTGTTGTTGGTGAAAGTGCTCGGGTCTGGCACTTTCTCGCCAGGTGCCAATTTGACCGGGTTACCCAGACCTTCAGTAGCTGGGATCGGGTTCACTGAAAGTTGCTTTTGTAGTTCGTTTGCTGGTGTTTCCGGGAAAGAACCAGGAATATGGTCATGAGAGGTAGTTTGCTCTTCCTTCGGTACAGCTCCTGCCATTGCAGCGGTTGTAGATGTTGGTGCGGCTGAGGAAAGGGTGTGTACTGGTGTGTCCTTGATGTCTTCGGGGAGGAGGATGTTGTTATAGTTATTTTGGCCGTCGCTTTCTCCAGGTAGAGAGTCGTTTGTACACCAATTACCGTCGACAACGAACTGTGGAGTGAAAGGAGTTAGCAGGGGGGTCGGAGCGAGGTCGGTGGAGTCACAGGAGAGCACAAGACAGAGTCAAATGACTAATCGAGCTCGACTCGACTAGGTGAAGCGCTGCGGTAGATTTCAGGGTGGAAAATACGACGTGGAACATACCTTGTACTGATGTTTCGCTTTCGGTAGCTCGACGGTCTTTGTGAAGACACCGTCTTCTTTCTGGAGGGTTATAGATTTTGCCCAGTCATCAAAATCTCCAGTCACCAAGACCTCGCTGGCTGGATGTTCCCTGAAGGACGCTTGTCAGCGGCAAAGTGAGGTCAATGATGATTAGCAGACATACCACTTGAAGGTGTAGCTACCCATGGTTGGAGGGAGTCAGGCCGGAGGAATGGAAAAAGAGCAGGAACGCAAAGATTATAACAAGCCTGCCACACAACGGATGAATTGAAGTCGAGACTCGGATCAGCAAAGGAAAAGCTCGTTTGCGAGGAGGTTGGGGAGGAATAGGGTGAAGAAAACCAAGGAGGCTCGTTCGGTCTAGAGAAGCCTCTCTCGGCTTTGCTTGGCAACGGTGCAAAATAAGGACGACACTGGTCACGATAAGGGATGCGAGAGCCGATGCACGACTTGCAGTAGGAGAAAGCGCTGACGGCGAGGCTGCTTCTTGCGTATCAGAAGCTGCTGCGGACAGCACTGCTGACTGCTGAAAGCGCACGAACCGTGGAGGGCTTGGCGCAGCGAGAGCGGGCGGGGCTAGCATGCGCTTGGGTGAAGAGGGCGAGCTGGAGAAAAGGATGCAATTGCGGCGCCAAACCCTTCCGAAACACTGTTCACTCATCAAGAGAGATGCACTCGATACCACTACCGCTTCTCACAGCCTTGTGCTTGGTGCAGGGCCGTCAATTGCACTTGTAGCCAGTGTCCCAACCGGGGTCGCACTCCCACAGACGGTTGTCGCAGCGGCTGATGCCTGCTTCTGCGTTTGCGTCATTCGCTAGGGAGGCCCGAGCTTGAGATCGCTGAAAGCTCGCTCGCTATGCTCAAAGCGGTGTCTGTGCGACTGTGCGACATCCACCACGAGCATTTCGTAGCAGGCGGCTTGGGCTCTATTGTATTCCAGATGGCTAATCTATTAGTTGCATACTATCCTACCGAGTATATCTCTCCAGGTGTCCGTGTATATGGGAGAGCAACATGTATAAAGGCTGATCGCCAAGCTGCATTCAAAACCACAATACAGCCTTATGCTGTCCAATAACATGTGCAGATGCAATCCTTCTTCTCGTTCCAGGCGCCACCCTTCTGCCTGCCATCTATCGTATCTCAGCCTCCCAACGCAGGCCGCGTAGCCGCTCAGCCTCGTTCGTTGGACTTGATATAGCAGAGTTGCCCGTCCGAAAATCTCAACCATCATCCAAAGAAAGGTATTGCAAAGGTAACTGAATGTTGTGAGTATGATGGCATGACTCTCTGTTTGTAGGCCCCTCCCTCCTATCCAATCTTAGATCAACCACGATCTACGTTCAGCATGTCCGATCCGCTCTCCATCACCGCAAGCGTAGTAGGCCTCGTCGCACAGAGCATAAAATCCGTACAGATCGTTCAAAACTATTTCAACAAGTACAGAATCGCAGATCTGACGATAGCATCGACATGCACTGAGTGTTCAACCATCCGCGTCGCTTTACTCCAGATCCAAGACCTTCTGACTCAGAGTCAACCGACAGCAAAACCAGATGATGCTAAAGATGGCTTTGCTGCGTATGCCCTTGAAGAGTACGAAGGAGTGCTGGGCGCTTGTTCAATCGCATTCTCCGTCCTGAATGAGCGTTTGGTGGAGATGAATGTGCAGAGCCTTGACAAGAATAACGAGAGTAGCTTTAAAGCGAAGGTTAGAGCTGTTTGGAATGACGATGAAATGAACATGCTGCGGCAGAATATTCGAGGTCAAGCGATTGCTATTAATCTTTTGTTGTCGGCATTTCAAGCGTCAGTTCTCCAGGTCCTTGACCTTTCTCTATCGTCTATCATGTAGATAAGCTAATGATGAGTTGACTGCAGTGGCACATCAGCAAAGACGTATCAATTGCTCAAGGAGGGGAGGAGCCGCCGGATTCTCGAAACCGTCGCCGATGATGCGCATACACTGATCTCCAAGTCCCAAAGAGCGAGAACCATCACTCAAAGAGACGAAGCCCAGAGCGAGGGTTCTGTAATCGGTGATGAAGTGTTTGATTTTGATGACGAGATCATCAATTCTGCGGCATATCGAAGGGCGTACTACTCATATAGGGATACGATTCAGACACGAAAGACTTCAAATACGAAAGACAAAGCAGAAAAGAAAGAAACGGGCCACGCCGATGTTGTACCCAATCTTGACGCAACTGACTCCTTAGTCATCCACGATGAAGATTATTTCGACCTGCAATGTCAACGTCTCTTCCAGCTCGTGCGACAGTGGGTGCTTCGGTTTTCCAAATATTCTGACACACGGCCTTGTCGGCTCACGAATGATCTTTTGGATGACAAGATCATTGACCGTTTGGATAATACGATCTTAGACGGGTCCGACGTCGATTTGTATCTTGCGGATAGAGTTCGCAGGCGAGACGTCTTTATGTCAGTGGTAATGACCATGATATGGGAGTTTGTTTTTACGAGATATTTGTTCGGCTTAGACAGGGAAGAGCGACAGAAGCTGAAGTCCCTCGAGAAGGTACTGAATGAAAGCGGTGAGTTATTACATGACTCTTAGTATAAGCCAGAAGATGCTGACGAGTCCAGGATCCTCGTCCGATGTGGCGCTGTGGCGAGCCATAACTTTGACGTTGCTTTCAAAGAGAGCGGCGTTCACTGAGCAATGCAACCGGGATTCAGACGCGGTCACTCATGAGATTTTCAGCACTCTGGTCGAGGTATTGCCACCTCCTTCCTATCTGGAGGCGCAACTACAAGACTCTCTCCGACAAGTGGTTGGATATGCTGTGAAGCTCTCGATTGAGATGCGAGTGCAACGGGCGGAGTATATCATGCTTCCACCCTTGCAGCCAGAGTACGACGCAAATGGTGACCTTGTTCGTAAGGTGAATTTCCACGCCGCCCTAATGAATGAAAGGAGCGGTAAAATAGGTTCAAACGACGATCTTCAGGCCCAGCAGGCGGTTGTGAGAGTCATCCTCTTTCCTCTCGTTGTAAAGAAAGGCGACGATAACGGTGCTAACGGAGTGGAGGAGGTGCTTGTATACCCGGCACAGGTGTTAGCGGCGAACGAATCTAATAAATTAGTTATAAGGTCAGGACATAGTGTAGCACCGAGCGAGATAAGTAGTATGTAATCGATATTAGAAAGGGGTTCGTCGGTATATGGATATGCGTTTGAAAGCACTACGTTTCATTTATTAAAAATTACAAGCTCATCGTCAACCATTTCCAGTCTTGGGCCCCGCTCACACCGGTTGTCAGATCTTGATCCATGGCACCCAGAGGAAGGTTTGGAGCTAACGAGACACTGCAACAGGGTGATCGGTAAACACCAGATATTTCCAGTGACAGCAAACGATAGATGTCTCGAGCATCAGGCCTGGCTTTTCGGTCGGGATGTAACATAAGCCTGATGCAGTCGTTGTAGAAATGGTCCTCGCGGAAGAATTCATGCACGCGGTTAAGCTTTCGTCCGTAGAGTAGTACATTTTGGGCCTCCTGTGATCCGATGCTATTGGATGCAGATTGCTTGAGCTCTGTGCTTGACAAGAGGAAATGATGGAGGTCTTTAACGGAATGACATGTGGAGACTGCGTGCATCTCAGCAAACACAGCTCCGAGCGCGAAATATCAGTCCCGCAGCCGTGACGACCAAATTGGTCGTCTATCAATTTTCGATTACTTCCGGTACGGCATAAGTAGCAGAAGCCCGCGCTGGATTCTCCGTTGAAGTTGTCTGTCCCACATCAAATTTTGATGATGAACTGAAGTCTGTGAAGAAGATTTGATCGGAGCGATGAACGATGTTCGAAGGTTTGATGCCTTGATGCCTTACTCCGTTGCTATGTATATAAGCAAGGGCGTCTGCAAGGCATACGAACCACGAGCGAATCCACTTTCTGCAAACACCAGGCATCGGCTTGTCACTGATCCTTTCCAGATATGTCTTGAGATCATGATCACCTGCGGGTGACATGAGTAACGAGAAGAACTCGCGGCTATTCTCGGAGTGCTCGCTATGGCTACCTAGGAACTTGACGATATGGCGATGAGAAAGACCCGCAAGGACTTTTACCTCTGATTTGACGATGTCCCGGTATTGCTGGCGATTTGAGTAAGGTATTTGGACACGCTTTCGGACGCAGCTCGGGTGTGATGGCGACTTCCTCCTCAACAATGCCTAGAGAGCGTTTCATCGACAACCAAAAACTCGTCTCTGACTATCTTGAGATATATCTGGTGCTGTGGTGATATTCCGTGTTCTTCGGATATAGAGTTAGCATTTTTCTCGGACACCAAGTTTGGGGGCTATGCCGGTGTCGGGTGAATATAACCTCTGCCCTCCATAATAACAATAATACTTTCCACGGGTCGAATCCAATTCCCATCCGTGACGGCTCGGGGAAGGCGTTGGAAGGTCCTCCGGCCGGAGAACATTATTAGTATTAAGTTTGCCATCATCTTCTATATATTGGGACTCGTTGGTTGTCCAGTTCCCATCTACAACATACTAGATAGTTACACATATTAGCAAAGGGTTGGTGTATGGGTTCCAGATTTGCACAAACCTTGTAGTTCGTCTTTTCTTTGGGTAGATGGACGGTCTTCTTCAGGATGCCATCTTTCCATTCGAGTTTGATACTCTTGCTCCAATTATCGAACGTACCTGAAACGAAGACTTCATTGGCAGGGTGTTGCCTATTGATGTCAGAAGAAGAGCGAATCACACCTCCGAAATCAACGCACCATTCAAATGTGTAAACTCCCATAGCCGGGCCGTCCATCGTGCTCAAATAAAGCGAACACGCGAGAGCATTGATGTGAAGGGTGCAAACTGCACTTTCAAAAAGCTCAATCAGAACCGTGAGGAGTTGAGATCGACTTGCGCGAGGTCAACTCAGATCAAGGCTAGCAGGCAATGTCTTAAAAGTCGTAGTAAGATATTTACGGTGATCGAAGACGGTATGAGATACCGTACAAGGCTGAGAGTTGATGTGCTGTATTCATGCTTGGCGGAAAGCCACCAAGGCGCTCTCACCATACATATCCCTCTGCATCCTCCAACCTAGCAATTGGGGAGAAACGATGCTGAATGAAGACATTCCGGATGAACGCGAAGGGTATGGTTTGTTTCTCCACTTCGTCGTGAGTCGTATCGCCATACTAGAAACATTGAGTATGGGTTTCACGTTATGGTTAGATCCTGTCCGCCACTCCCTTGCGGTCATTCTTATTGACGAAAATGATGTTCAGCGGAGTGCATAGAGATCTTCTCCACTGGCGGGATCAAAAGCCAGGTTGAGATAGTTGATCTGTAGAATCAATCTGATGCGCAATACAAACCTCCTTCGGCTGGGTAAAGCCTTGCGACAGGGCGATAGCTATGAGTTAGTGCATCGTGAACCGTGATCGATAGCCGTTTCACCACCTACCCACAGCGTCACGAGGGCGGCAGCCTTTTAATTCCCCTGTTGCATTCTTTGCGAAGTGAACAAAGACGCACAGGAACTTAGGCTCTGCGCTTTGTTTGCTGCGTCATCAGAGCTGCGGGAACTCTGCAGGTGCCAATCATGCCCAAGCTCTCGTATCGCACCGAGCTTTGATAGTTCCAGAGCAGCTAACAAAAGCATGTTGACAAACAGTGTCGCTCAACACTTTGGAATTTCCCCAAGACAGGCCGTGGAATGTCGCCCATGAGAATCAGTCCAGAGGCTGTGCCTGTTTCACGCAGCTGCCACTCGCCCTTCCGCGTCCGACAGGCTTCTTTTTCGCTTCCATGGCTTCTAGAAAAAGCTGGGACCCCGCGCAAGCCTGGCAAGGTCGCTCATAGCTCCGCCTGCCTCAACTCTTGCACACTTTGAACTGCCACCCACACGAGCACCTTTCGTGCCTCAATCCCTATACCTTCACCCCCCTAATTGCCCTTCACCAAGTCATCCTTACCTCTGCAGCATTGTGCTCTGGTCCCTTTGTATCGTCCTTTGTTGCTCGCTTCGGCGCCAGTGACACGACCGACATCATCCCTGCGCCTCTGGTCGTCAAAGCACAACCAGCCCCTCATCACCTCAAATGTCGCTCCCACCAACCTACTCCAATGAAATCTCCTCCCTCAATCGTGAGATCCTGAAAGCCCAGCCCTCCGACGTCCTCCAGTTCTGCGCGAACTTCTTTCTCCGTCGCCTCGAATCACAGCGTGCCGAGTTCTTACTCTCGCAGCAGCATTCCTCGCAGAAAGGCGGTGGCATGGCCGAAAGCACCTTTCCCGGCAACAATCCGTTCGGAACCTCACCATCGGGCGGGCTCTCCACGAGTGGAATGCATCGACTTGAAGAAGAGGAAGAGAACGACACCATTGCCTCTCCAACCGCCTCATCCTTCCCTAGATCCACAATGGACAAGAATAAAAACAGCTCCGAGTCTTCCTTCGGCAACTTCGGCGGCTTTCAAGCATCCACCAATGCGAAACAGTCGCAACCGCCATCTTCCCTAGGCCCTATGGACCCTCAGAGCTTTCCCAGTAATTATAATATGAACAGGCGAACCTCAGTCTCGGCCGAATCCCTCAACCCTGCCTCCTCCATCAATGACAACTGGTCCCCTCCATATCACCAAAAGACGGCAGAACAACAGAATCGCCTGAAGACCGCTGTATCAGGCAATTTCCTCTTTTCACACCTCGATGACGAGCAATCATCACAGGTGTTGGGTGCATTGCAGGAAAAACCTATACCCACAAAGGGAATCAAAGTCATCATACAGGGCGACGTCGGTGATTACTTCTACGTCGTCGAAAATGGAGCCTTTGATATCTATGTCAACAAATCCGGTAAACTAGAAGGCGGCCCAGACGGCCTTGGCAGCAAAGTCGGCGCGGTTGGCCCTGGTGGCTCTTTCGGCGAGCTTGCGCTCATGTACAACGCTCCCCGAGCTGCTACGGTCGTGTCCACGGAGCAATCAACTTTATGGGCGCTAGATCGTGTCACTTTCCGCCGCATTCTTATGGACAGTGCTTTCCAGAGACGTCGCATGTACGAGGGCTTCCTCGAAGAGGTACCTCTGCTTTCCTCATTGACACCATACGAACGCTCAAAGATTGCCGATGCTCTCGAGACAAAAAAGTATCCTGCGGGAACTACGATCATCAAAGAGGGCGATGTTGGAGAGTCCTTCTACATACTTGAGAGCGGAGAGGCAGAGGTGTACAAGCGGGGCACGGACAAGGCTGTCCACCGATATAAAAAGGGCGACTATTTCGGAGAGCTAGCTCTTCTTAATGATGCGCCACGAGCTGCTTCCGTTGTTAGCACGGCCGAGGTGAAAGTCGCTACTCTTGGCAAAAACGGTTTCCAACGCCTGTTAGGACCTGTTGAAGGCATCATGAGACGAAATGATCCAAGTAAACTTGGAATGGACGATGGAGTGGATCCCCTGGCTAAGGGAAGATAGACGATCAGGTGCCTGGTATATGTTGGATACGATGATTGCTAATCAACGAGGGAGAAATCAGTGGCTGTATGGTTTGCTTAAGCAACTTGGCCCCACTGCAAGGTGATGGGAAAGGTTTAAACAGGATGGGTGTTTATTTATCTCAATCATGGTCGAGTTGGAGGAAACCATTTTCCTCTGCCCTCTGCTTCTGGTCTATTCTTCCTCTCTCTATGCCCTGGCGTTACATGTATTCCTACCCCTTCCTACTGTCACTAAGGTGTCTTTGTCAGGACAAGGCGAAGATGATTTCTCTGACAAGGATGAATAGTTAGGTCAGGGCCATTATACCTCAATCATATCGATACTTTTCTGTAAATGCTGTATTTGGATGTTCGCGTGATTACAAATGCTATGACGTAATGCAAGGAATCGGGGGCTTCAATGCCTTGCCTGCTACAAAGTGCATTCGTCGGTCAAGCAAATAGAATTGGAGAGGTGTGATTCAAATGCTTGGGTTATTCTAACTCTTTTCTTCTCCAAATACATTTTTGTCTACTCGTCCGCTTTTCTCTTCCGGCTTCCCTCAGCAGCGATTCCAAGGCTAAGAATGGAGGCGACATCCAGCAAAGATATCTGAGTGTTCGACTACAGGATAGCATCATTCAATGCAGAACACCAAGATACACTCAAAAATAGATAGCGGATAAGCCAGCTGACATAACATGTTCAGAGGTGACTGAAGTCCATCGTTCGGTTCCGATAACAAGCTGACCTCAGCACACTCGAAATCGCGCTTTGGACCATCTCAGATAGCCTCCTGTTACACGGGGCCCTTCATCTAACACGAAAGCCTTTCTCGGGTCGCGTGAGGATGCAGCAAAAGTAGAACACAGGATATGATAGACCTGTGCTGGCATTCCAGTCCAACGAGCAACTCACGAATTCAAGTCTGGTAGAAGATACGAGGACAACGACCGTACGACCGCACAACGGTGTAACATTCCTTGGGTTCGGAGTTCGCATTTTTGCGCCTTCAACAAAAGAAGGGCCATGCGTACGACAATTTTGATGTCTGGTGAGGGCCAGATACTCCGCTAGAATCAGATTCCTACGGCGTTCGCGGACAGCAAGAAGAGTCGTCACGAATTTGTGCACAGCCCACTCCTCAAACGGATTCTACACTTAGAGTGCAACTCGGGGTTATGATCATATCCGTCGAAAGTTTAAGCTGTGCAGGTTCCGGAAAAGCCGATAGCAATACTGTTTAATCCCAGTCTTTCGATGATTGTCGAAACCTCGAACTTCTCTCAAATCTTTCGATCATCTAGGAGGTGTGTTCGTGAGAGAACAGCGCAGCAAGTGGGGCTCTCAATCATGCCTAAAGTGACGGGACGACTTTTGTTCCGATGGTAAACGAAACGACTTTGAATCCGATGATAGATGGGGCAGGTTTTGATCCGAAGATCTGGAGCACAGTATTTACATATCTCGAATATGCCCTCCTCCACTTGATTTCACATTCAATAAATCTTCGACGTTCAACATGGCTTCCCATTAGCAGATGCAAGATCTTGCTTAGCCGGTTCAGTAAGCCGCAACAAACTCTCCTGGTTGACTTCGGGTCCCCTTCTCGAAAGCCAGCTGGTTCGTATCATGTTATTTCGGAACATACTCGGAAAGGTTGCTTTGATAGCAATTCCGGACCTTGCCTCTGTACCCTCAGCCTTAATCATACGTCCTGGGCGGATGACGTTGCAAAACGTGGCCCTCATTTCGTGGGAGTGCACCCCACAGAGCGCGGCTGGGAACTCTTCCAAGCAATGCAAAAACGCTCCAATAATGCTCTCGCGCTATGCAGGGGCCAAACCGCGCTAGACCGTTATGGGACAATGGGCTCTGACACGGGCATGTGCACATCAACTCCGAGTAGAGGCTTTGCAAGTCTACAGCTGAAAATCCCATCCTTCTTCATGGTGCACTGGCTTGCTACCTCCAATCATGCCATTTGAATGGACATGCCGGGGTATGATAGTGGTAAGTTTGGATTAATCATGAAGACTGTGCTAACCTGACAAGAAAGCCTCGCCCCCAGTTTCACCACCACTCTGCTTTCTAGGAATATGGCTCTAAGGCGACAAATACAATCAGATGCATGGACTTGCACCCTTCCATTGTTCTCGAAATAGCCAGAACGAGCACAATTTCCTTACCATGTACTTGGTCCTCGGTAATCTGCCCACGCTAGCTGAACTGCATCTTGGGAAAATTGATTCGTCAAAAGAAATACGTCAGTCGTGAAGACCAGAGATATAAGTTGCTTATCGCTTTGTCAAAGTAAATCCCTGAAACGACTGCTAACGGCACGGCCGAAGATGCGTCATCATGCTTCCTCCGAAAAAAAGAGACTCTGTTCTATTCTAGACTCCCTCAAACCGTACTCGTGGTCACTTTCTGTAGTTACAGCCGGACAAGGATCTTTCAGGGTGCAATACATGGGTTGTCTTGTGTCCCTGTCAGCGAAAGAGTAAACGAGGCCACACCGTGGCGGTGACGATGGGTGCAGGAAAAGCGCCCAACTTTTCTGATATCTCCACTTATTGTCTTACGTGATGTATATGCAGCGAAACGTACAAATAACCTTTGCTCTGTTTCATGTTATGGCTCCATTTGGTAGATTCCCGCTCTACACCTTCTTTTTCTCTTTGAACAACTGCTCCGCCCTCAACTCATCATGTCCTCACAGAGGGAGCCAACAGTACGAAAGAAAAGACTTGGAAGAAAGCGGCTTCCTCCCCTTGCGCCAGGACCCCGACTTCAATTCGTCATTGCAAGTCATCCAGATGACTTCAAGGCAGACGACACGATGAGAAATATCCGATCCCACGTTATGTATAAGCATCGAGCACCAGAAAGGAGTCCAGAGCCTTCACCAGAGGGGACTATGTCGAGGGAAAGATACGAACGACCAACTAGTGTACCGTTCTTGCCCCCAGATCCGGCTCACATAGCAGATGACGCTCTCATGGGCGCGAATCCGATGAGTCAGTGGGACGTAGATGAAGATTCGGATCTCTGGATCTCAAAACCGATGTCTCAACCCTCCTTTTCCAGGGCACAATCTACCTCGGGATCACTCTACGGTGCATCATCACCCGCACTAAGCCAAGAGTCTACGGGTTATTTCTCAGACTTCAGTGGAAGTGGGGTATCGTATGATGTGCCTATTCAAAGGATGGAGACGCCTCTCAAGACTCTATACAATAATACCATAAGAGGGATTCACAATGGTCAGGGCTTTTTTGACAACAAGATACATGTAGTGTTATTGAAAGCTAATAGTATCGAAAGGTTACAGTCCGTTCCAGCCTGATAGCGCGGACTCATCGTGGTTGGAGATCATTTGCAGCTCGCACATGTCCTTTCTCAGCCACTTAAGTGTAGTATGCGTTTATCAAGACGTTTCGAATGGCGTCCTCAATGACAGCGCCCTCACTGTATATGCTAAGACGAGGGCCCTCCGGATGATCAAAGACAGGCTTCAAGATCTCAGTACTCCACCTGACGACTTCACAATTCTGAGCATCTTGCATTTACTTGTGAGCGAAATTGGCGGGGATAACGGAAACGTATTCGGTGTTCACCAAGACGGCCTGGTGCGCATAGTTCATGAAAGAGGAGGGTTTCATAAGCTTGGTCTGGAGGGGCTTACCGCTTCCATCATGACGATGTAAGCTCGCACTTCGGACTTACCACCAGTCATTCTCTCAAGTTTGACTAATCCCATACAGCATCATTCTAAGCTTTTCAATTCTCCGAGGGACCATTGCGCCAGACATGTTCCACCAATTTACCCCCTTCCGACGAAGCCATGTGGCTCCGAAGAGACCGCCTCCGCAATCGCCGATATACAGTCTGAGACTACACACCGGCGCGGTGGACAGCACACCGTGCATGGCTGTGAAAAGTCGCCTTTGCTCGAATCTCACATTTCCACTCTTAGTCGAGATGCAAGCTCTAACAAACGAGACGGTTTTATGCTGGAACAACAGTCAGACACCGTTAACGGCGACTAGAGCGGCAGCGATTGCCTCCTCCGAAGCTCGGATGCAGCAGATTTACACGCACCTGTTGTTGCAATCTTCGTCTGTTGAAGCAGGCTTGGAAGCAACACCGGATTGGATCTACGAATGCTGCCGCCTGGCCGGCCTCATTTACTGCCGCTCAATTGTCCATGGCCTGCCGCTATCTGAATCAGCCAACGTCCTATACGCCCAATCCCGCGCTTCAGAACCATATCTCCATCCGCAATCTCCGAGCCCAACAACCTTGCTCTCCGCTCTCCACAGTGCGTTAGAGAAAACCAATACGGCAAATTGTTGGGATGACATGCATGGTGTCTTTCTTTGGGTCTGTCTTATTGGAGGTGCCGCTGCCTGGGATATTGACCGGCGTCCTCCGTCACAAAGCCAGGTTTCAAGAGCTTGGACGAGAAAGTGTTTTGCGCTTCATGCAGTGAAGGCTTCACTCATTATTGGATTTGAGTATCCAAGCGCGGTCGTGGAGGCGCAGAGGACGATGCTTCAGGTTCAAGGTTTGATCGCTAGAAAACGGTCTAGACTTTGACGGCATCTGTTACAGACAAGCTGCAAATCATCATTTAGAGGCATTAGATGTGGAACCTAAACTGGTGGTTCCTTCCAATGATTTACAAGTATCAGAATCAACGAGGCAGGACGGTTCAAGCGTTCCACAGCCACACCGAACTGGGTATCCTCTTCCCGAGAAGTCATCATATGGGCGATCAACAAGCGGCGAGGATGAGAGCGTTTACGCCTTCTATGCCACTTCATGGCAATTCCGGCCGCTATCACCCCTAACGGCATTTCAACAAGCATATGAGCGAAAGCTAAGACTTTTTCGAATCACTATAGTCACGTAGCTCTGGCAGGCAAACATGCCGAACTCCAGCATCAACAAGGTTCAGATAAGCTTTGAGTAAGCTTTTAGGTATCGCTGGGATCTTTACCACACAGGAATGACACTCCCTTCATCTTTTGTCATGCATATGTGATGAATCGTTGTGCCACCGGACCGGATGCATCATCATAACTCAGATCGAGATCGATATGAGCCCTCAGGTGCGCGTGGACTTCCTTCATTTAACCTCTCATCTTCAGCTTCACGTTCGCCAGTCGCTCAAGCGCGTGTAAGATTTAAAGCGATATATCAGCTGCCTTACGCAAACATACATATACTCTAACCATGAGTCACCAAGGGTGCGAGAAATGCACAATGTACTTACTCAGCCCTACTAGTCGTGTAAGACCGTTCCTGCATTCCTCACTTGCATAAGATTAGGGCTAGCGTTTCTGAGGAAGCTTGACACCACTTCCCCGGTTTGCTTCCTCACATCGCGAACACCGAGCGCCAGAATTGATGCTTGGAAAAAGGATGCACTATGAATACTCAGATTTTGAATGTTGGTTTCGATGCTTTACGCCAGCTTTCAGTTTCGGATGGACTTTCCTTAGAGTGATGTCGTTCATGGCTGCAGGTCGGGGGAAAGTCGGCGGGAGTATCTCGGATGTATAGTCAGGATGAATCAACTTTGCGAATTCACGGAAGCCACTCATTGAGAATGCTTCGCTCCGGTACAAAAGCCATCCTCTCCAGTTCTGCTTGGAACTGCGTGGTTTCCTAGAAGCATTTCATCCACAACTCCACTGTCAATGGATGAGAATCGAACTCATCCAGACAGATTTATCGTTCCATAGCGAGTGATATCAACTTTGGATGACACCCGTTTCTTTATGCATGCCTTTTATGAAACTGCTCAAACGCACATACCGAAACTTCATAGTATACCTCAATTCTCACGAAAACACATATTGCTGTGCATAGCTCACCCTGTTAGTCTCATACAGAGCCAGAAAGTTCGAACCATCCAAATCCACAACACTCGTCCAATCAGCAGGAACCCCATGGACCGTCGTTTTACTGCCCCAGGTTGCACCACCATCCGAACTCACAACAAATTTCATAGAGCCCGTAGGCCACGTCCCACCATCCTCATCTGTCCCAAAACTAGCAATGAGTCTGCTTCCCACGCGCGTGATTCCAGGTGCGCCGGCATTCTTCCCTGCCCCAGGCGAATAGACCAAACTCCGATCTCCCCACGTCTTTCCATCATCTGTCGACTTGACGCTATGAATAGTGAAGAGCTGCGAATTCACCGTATCTTTAGACTCAAAGACGGCGATCATGGTAGGGCTGGAAGCTGCAACGCGAGTAACGCCAACCATGCCATCTCTCGCCTGGACATCCGCGCCCGAAATAGTTTGTCGAGCCGACCAAGTAGCTCCGCCATCCGTTGAGCGCTGCAAAATACTATCCTGATCATTCCCTGCGTTCTCGTGAGAGTAAAATATCATGAGGCTTCCATCCAGCGCATCCATGAGAAAGGGTTCCCAATCTCCTTCGACTGGGTCGGAATCCGTCGTCACAGTACTAAGATACTTCCATGTCGCACCCCCATCATCACTATAGGTAACGGTAATCCTGAAGAAAACGTAACCAGTAGGCGAGTTACCTCGGTCATGGTTCCTGAATGCGCAAAGGACGCGGCCTGAGGAGAGTTGATGGACGTAGGGATTGTCGATGTCTGTAGTTGCGGTGGGACCTTGGGCGATAGTGCCGAGGGAGGTCCAGGTTGCGCCGGAGTCCGTGGATTTCACGGTTGTGAGGATGGAGTTGTTGTTTGCGAAGGCGGTGAAGACGCCTAGGAGGGAACCGTTGGAGAGGATGGTTGCGCGAGGGTAGGTTCCGCTGCCCATACGGGCGGCTGTGCCTGAGCGCGTGGGCGCCTGGGCATTAGTCAAGGCAGAAAAGAGGGTAATCCCGGAGGAAAAGAGGCCGAGAAGCCGCATAGTGGCTTATTCAGTGGGGAACTAGAAAGGCGATAGAGGTGATGCGAATTGAGAGGGCGAAATAGACAAATGCAAGCTTCAGAGCCTTATATCCTCACAAAATGAGCATAGCCATACTACACGAGGCGTAGTAAGAGCTAAACCAAAGAGACCCATGTTGCGAACTTAGAGGGTACATTTTATGGAGAGAAAAGGAGACGAAGGATCATCAACCTTGGCTGATCACCCTGCAATGTGGGGTTGAAACATTCAGGTAGGGGCTAGTTTCCTAAATTAGATGTTTGTTTCATCCTGGAAATCTGCACACGAGTATTGTCGTGGGCAACAGCTGTAACAGCTGTAACAACCAAGTCCGCTCATCTAGGAGGAAGGCGCAGCATATAACGGAGCACCAAAGTGACGTCATAATCTGACTCAAGGCTTCGGGTGATGCGCAGTAAGTCCTCCTTTTCTTCGCGGACATCAGAGGAGGTAGTCCGCCGCCCACTGCTCCATACCCGAGCATTTCCAACAGATCGTAAGTAAGCAAGGAACCAGCGAAGATCTGCACGATGCGCACATGGGGCACATCGCGCCTTCACATGCAGCACATGCGCTTTCTTAATCCTTCCTTATCGATAAAGCTTGACTCCTGTTGGCGTTGCGCTTTGGCGTCATCAACACCAACTTCCCCACTCCTTCTCTTGAACCATTGCGCGTCCAGCTACCACCTATAGTTCCTCCTACGCTGTCAATGCAATTCTCCTAATCAACTCACTCGTTTTATTCTACGTCGAAATTCCTATTACTTGGAAAACTCTTCCGTTCGGAACTTTATCGCCTTGCCACGATTGCTTGCTTTGAACCAAGAGAGATAAATGGACTGCCTTCCCGTCCCCATCATCTGCTTCCAATGCGGAACGTAAGCTCCTATCTTACTTCCATCTTCTCTCCTATTCTGTATCCCCTTATTCCTTCTCCGAACTGACAAAGCATATATGAAGTGACCAAAACCCTTGTCACTGCAAAGTAGTCGGTCCAACGATCGGGTTCTGTGCCACGGTCATCCTGGCCGTTGTCTGCTGGCCGGCAGCCTTACTGTGCGGCTGCTGTGCTACTGATGCCGGAAAAAGGTTTGTAGTTTCCGGTGTTAAGGACGGAAAAGAGCTTGGTGATGAAGTACTGACGTGCACAGTTTCCTCGGAGCGCCGGTCGACATGGGAAATTCGATCAGTAACGCCATACCTTTTTGATAGAACCAGGCGCTTTAATGATTGAACGGCAACCACCCTCGATTGATAGCAATCGATTCGGTAATAAATGATGAAGTATGGGAAAAGGATACATAAATCAAGACTTGGATTTGGACGTCACTTGGGGTAGAACTGGCGTTTTGGCAGCCTTTAACATCTGACCTTTGGCGGTTTGCGACTCTTGGGTTTGTATCATTGATTTCTTGCCCCCTTAATGTGAACACCTACAAAAAATGGGAGAACTAACCTCCAGAGAATCATCACGTGCGGTTCTCTTTTCATTCCAGCAAAAATGCCACGCTTCAACCAAGCCGAAGCCTATGTAACAATATGCCACAAAAAATGCCATGAAGGTATTGAAGATGCAGTAATGATGCCTTTGAATTACCAGTTAGCATTTCTCAAATTAACATTTCAACCTTCACTACTCTGGTGTCAGACCACCTCATTTGCCTTCCCCCCTCCTTTCACCACTTCACCAAAACCTCCTACGCGTCTTTCTCGCGACGAACCTTCTTTCACCACACGTCCACATGCTCTCAATACCTGTTGCCTGGCACACGCTCTCTCTTGGCATGGCAAGAAATTAGGTCTGCCCACACACTTCGTTCCACTCCATCTCGCTGTGGTCGAAATCTTCCTTTCTTTTCACATCCATCTCGACAGCGTCGTCTGCTTGTCAATCAATCAGCAGACAATTTCCTAAGGCGTCTTTCGAGGCTTCTTCCTTCTTTCATTCTCTTTTCCGGCGAGACGAACTCGAAGTTTTTTCGTCAAGTACCTAGCCTCGCGCGACGTCAACGTCAGCTCTCGCTCGACTTCACACTAGTACACGATAATCGTAACTCATATATGCCAACAGCCTAATCCTTTTCGCACACAATGCAGCGCCATCGGTCCAAGACACGTCGCTTGCGGAAGGATAGGAAGCCAGGGCTTATCCAGCCATATGCAGGTCTTTCGCCTACGGGCACAGATGGTAAGCTGCCAGAAAGTAGTTATTCTGTAACATCCCATGCATACACATCTGCCCAAATTTCCACTGGCCGTGAGTTCGGCGAGCGTGATTTCTGGGATCAAGAGGAGAGCGAGTTGTTTGGTGGAACGTATGAGGAGGGTGCACAGTTGATTGACGAATTGGATTGGGATACGTTTTTCAATCCTGCCGGAGATAGCGAGGCGGTTGCGGATCAGCATGATATGACTGGTTTGGATGGCGGTGTGGCGGGCACAGGAGCTTTGGGTCAAGGTGGTGAAGGCTCGGGTTCGGTCATCACTGAGTTGGATGGTGATGCGACTGAGGAAGGGAATTCGGGACAAGATGAGGGTTTCTTGGATTTTGGGGAGCAGGGGCCCAAATATTTGGCGGTCGAAACGACTGTCACCGAGCTCGATCGTCAAGCTCTGAGCGGCGGTCTAGTAAGTCTAGAACCATCTCACCCAGGTCGAAGTACCACGCTAATCATCGCAACCATTAGGACGGAAGAGTCGTCTTTGAAGATGTGGTCATTGACGAAGGAATCCAGAATGACGTTCCGCTTTCAGATGTGGTAAGCCTCGACAATCCGTATTTAGGTCAATACACTGACGAAAATGCGAATTAGGGTGATCGTGCTGACGAGGCCTCGGACACGGGCAACGCATTCTTCCAGGTGCCCGTAATTTCGAGGGCCAGTCTCGCTGAAGAAGACGATACGAGCAACTTCTCAAATTCACCTGGTGAGAATGAGTCCGAGAGTCTGCCAATGGATACGAGCAACCTTCCTGGACTGGAGAATGATTTCGAGGACCTCAATGTGCGGAGTGCGAGAGATAAGCTATCAACCTATGACCGCGTAAGTCATTCATCCTGGGAGCCTCTTAGAATACCGCCGATAATAATTTGTGTATAGGATATTTCGGACTCTGATATGAGTCAGCTGCCAATATTTGCCGTTTCATTCCAGAATAGTGCGTCTGCCATGTCCGATTCTTCGGAGAAACCCTTGCTCGAAATAGTGAACGCTCTCGCAGCACAACACGACCGCTTGACGACACCTACACCAGCTCCTCGGGTACGTCAGATAACATCTAGTAAAATCCAACCAACTTTTCCGGTAAGCTCATTGCCGTCGAATGGGATCGCTCCAGCTTTCCTGAACAAGCCAAAGGCTCCTGCGCCACAGGTATCGACCACGCCACGGCTTCGCATTGTTAATGATGAGTTCCCCTTCGGCGTACCTGGGAGACTTGAAGGGCTTGGTCTGGTTGATCAAGATGGTATGGCATCGATAAGCAGACAAGATTACTTGAGCCAACTTCACGATGCGGCAGACGATGAAGCGGCAGACGATGAAGCGGCAGACGAAGCAGTCAATCTACCAGCAGGACTAGGAAGGTTCTCAACTACGATTGTCGGACATGTCCCCAGTACAGGTCGGGGCCTTAGTAGCCTCAAGATCCCAATTGATGATACTGGAATAGTGGTCTTTGGAGAAAAACGCATCGCTTCACCATCAAAACATAGTGAGAACTCGAAACGCGCCAAGCTTGAAGGCCCGGAAGCCTCCATCGAGAAGGACAGTATGGCTGAGGGCCCTCCAGCTACACCAAAAGGACGCGCGCAATCGTCCGACGTCGGCACACCCGGCTCAGTCATCTCGCGTATTCAGAAAAAGAAGCAAGCCAAGGAAAATCGGTTGAAACTTCGAAATGAGTTGAAGAAGTATAAAAACAACATCAAGATTTCACGTCTCGAAACCATGGAGTTAGAACAAATGTTGGCAAACTTCAAGGAAGCAGAGAAGGCCGATTCTCAGATGATGGAAAATTCTCAAGTACTGGAGAGTGTCGACGATGTTGAGAGTACCCAACTGGCTGTTGACGCCCAACTGGCGGACGATGCTCGCAAGGGCTGCACGGCGGACAACAAAGATGGATCGCAGCAAATCTCATCAGATAACCAGGCCCAGGCACCTGAAACTGGCAAAAAATCAAAATACCCAGACACTCCGCGTGGCGAAATGATGAGAGAGATTGAGAAGCTCGGAGGAACACCACACCCACACGAGGGTTCTGTAGCCTTACTCAAACGAAAGCGGGACCTCGAAGCAGCACGTCTTAACGAACGAATTCAAGAATTAGACCTCAAGGGAAAAGTGGAAGGTCTCTTCCCGAAGACCAAACGTGGCGCCACGATGGAGAAAATATTCTTGATGACTGGGACAGTGGATTTGGCCATGTCTGACTCTGCACTCCTTGATCATTATAAACAACTTTTGACACAAGAGCTTGAAGCTCTTACATCGAAAGTGGTTCGTATGGTTTCTTGACTCAATTTGGCTCTGTTCATTGGCTTTCTTCTTGAATGCCTTTGAATATAAGCTGAAAATAGTCTCTTGTAGGATAGTAAACTGGTCATATGCGAAAACATGGAAATACGAAAAAAAAAACAATCATCTCCACGCCATAAAGGTGGGAGATTTCAGAACACTATAAAACCAAATATGAAGGAAGTCTTCACTCAATCTTTATAAAATGTTAGTGAAATACTAAGTAAAAAGAACTAACCCGTTAGAGAGTAACTTATATTTTAGTATTAACCTAAGGCTATAGAGTAAGTGGGCGGTAAAAGACTAAGTGTGGAAATGGATAAGGAGGGGAACTGGATTTGACGAGTTGTACGAAGACCAAAGTAGATGCGTCAGAAGCTGGAACAATAGCAGCATAGTAGCAGCACGTCAGCAATTTCCAATTTACCCAGGACACTATATGCAATCCTAAATAATTACTCCATCTATTACCACCTAATTTCTGCAAAGCTTCCTGCAACACTCCCCTCAGTAACCCACCCCTCTACCTCCTCCCTCCCAGAACGAAGAAGACAACGACATAAACCAGCTTCCCAACGTAAGGAAGTGCTTTCGGCTGTGTAGAATCGTCCGATTTCACCGCTTGTTGACCACCAGCTGCTGATACCCCTCCGCCTAGACTATGGCTGTAATGATGCGGAAGATGTGAGGAACTTTGTTTGGAAGAGGTGAGTGGCCTGTTGCATGACTGATCTCGGATGATCCGGAAAAGCGATGCATCAATACTTCCTCGTTTCCAATCTAGGCTCATTCCTCACGAGTTGCTAGGTTGAAGAAAAGGAGGAAACATGGGGGTATGACGAGCTCACATCCTACTCAAAAGCCCACTCGCAGCCATCATTAAAGAACTAACACCAAAATGCGCTCAATGCTGCGGCTGTGGTAATAAGCGGTTTATTGTTCTTGTCATGTTCCGATGCTATTTCGCAGCCGGCACCTATGGCTATGAGAGGGAGTCTTCAAGTAAGAGCACCCATCTCGAGTATCGAGAGAAGCCATATCGGATGGTGCGCAAGAGGCTTCAAAGAACACATGGTATGTATATTACGATTTCTACCACGGCCACGATGATAGGGAGGGCCATTCTGGCTTTGACGTGAAAAGGGTCATGAGGGTTGGGTCGAGAGTCTGGTTGATAGAGAAAAGTGGAAAGAGAACTGGAAACACCAACCTCGAGATCGTTTCAGGTAGTCTCCCCAGAGGTAAGGGCAAATACATACTATCTTATACATAGCTTATATGTATGAACACGTTAGTAGCACATCTCCCTTGATCCTGAACGCGCACCATCCTTGCGAATGGAAAGAACCAAAGTCGAAATCCGACCAATGAACCAGGAATAGCTAACTCCGAAATGCGAAGAGATTAATCAAAAAAGTAACAGTACCTGTGGTGCGGAGCACGTGAAATAAGCTTTCCGCTTTCTTATCGTTGTTGCGAGGGGCTAGCCAATAAGCCAACAGGTAGGTTGGGAAGGAGGAAGTGACTAAATGTTTTCAACTCACAATAACACTATGAGGCAAAGCTTGACTATTACTATGATAACCTGGCCTGCCCACCTTATCCGGGACACTGGTTCCAAAACGTTGCTAATGCGTGGTTTCTGCATTGTCTCCTTGGAGGAAGCCAGATACCAGCATATTCCAAAATCGTATCGGTAGTGGCGCTCTATATGGGTTTGTCTTCGGCATGCTTGTAACGTTAGCCCGGTGCAGAAGCTATATCTGGCGCTTTCTATTGGCGATAAGGCTGAGCAATGCTCATGGTAGGAGCCGCTGCAACCATTTAGAAGAATTCAGGCTAGACTTCGGGAGGGTTTTATCATGCCTTTAAAAGGATAAGGAAGGTTTTAGCCCATTTTTAAGTAGGTCCTCAAATAAAGAATACTTTATGATCCTTTCGTCAGTGTGAGCATTTCATTCTCCTGGATTGTATAGATTTAACCTTTCAGACACAGCTTTTGGATATCAAAAACCAGCGTATAGGAGTGATAAATATCAGAATGTTGTTCTATTAAAGTGATCCACCATCTCTCTTGTGAGAGTTGGCGAAGTTAAAGGAGTGGCCCTGACGTGTGGCAATCAATGCCAGCATTGATGAAAGGTACGGAAAAGATGATGACATCGTATCCAGGCATTATCGACTGGACATTCACAGGATAGTAAAAGAGCGTGCGTGATGGGTTGTTAATGAGATATGAAAAGCCGAACATCATACTTCCGATTAAACATTCAAGAAAACATAAAGATGTTAAGGAACCCGTAAAAAACACCTGACCAATAGATCAAACATCCACATTATCTCTTTACCACATGCCAGCATGAGAGTCAGGTTCAGCGTTGCCATGGCGATAATTCCCCACAAGGATCAGCTTCGTGGATGCCATTGGCGTCTTCGAGCTGAATTGGGCAGTTGATTCAAGCTGCGCAAGTTGCCGACCCGGGTTTTGATCCAAGAGACAAGCTAGCGATTCTTCCTCGACAGTGCGCTTGTGAGATCTGTGCGTTGACACAGATGGCAGAAAGGGCATGCTTCGTAGACAGTGCCGTTGCCATTGCAGTTCGCACATTTCGTACCGCGGTATCTGATGGTGTATCGTGTCAGCGAGGAACGAGCTGGATATAGATTGTATGAAAAAGTATGTTAAAAACGTTCATAAAAGATGAACATGCGAAGCCCTCTTTGGGGGTAACTTACCAAAAAGAAGAAGTGCAGCACTTTCTAAATTACAGGAGGGAAGTATCGTTCCACTTACAGCGTTGGATGTCCAGCACATGTTGGGCAGCTCGAAATCAAATATCCACCAACACAAGATCGTCCCTTGTGTGAACCAGGACATATAGTGGGACTATAAGTACTCTTTTCCGTCATTACGTATCGATTCCCAGGACAGTTATCCTGGTGCACAATGATGAAGACTTTAATTGACAAACGTCTCGGTAAAAAAGGCTTGGTCGTTTCTTAATATTGGGGACAGTAGACGTTTTCGTAAGAGCTCAATGAATGGCGAACGAGTGTGAGTGCTTATGGCAAGTATGAATTAATTCTGAGTCTGTGATTTCATAAACCGTCAAGGGTTCAAGGAGAAGAAGATCCGGAAAAGGAGAAATGAGCCTCGGATTACCATCGATTCAAACATAAGGTGCTTTATCTCTCTCGCTCTCTTCAGTGTACAATATAAAGCCACACCCCAGTCGCCAATGTGCCAACGTATCCCAAACCCTTACATATTGCATCTGGCTACTTTGAGGTCATCGATAGGGTACCACTATTCCTCGAGTCTGCGCTGGCTTATCGAATGCTCTGATGTAAAAGAAGTTCCGAGGCATGAAGATATCCTGGTTTCGATTCACCGTTCACGAATCACGAGGTTAGCAGGGCGGAGCGATTGTTCGTAACGACGAATGCTCCCTGTCCTCGCACAACTGCAACGTGAAAAGGAGCGACCTCAGCTGAAGAAAGAAGCAGTTTGAAATCGGAGACGTAGTTTGTAGGCAAATCAAAGAGACTAAATCGTCCTGAACCGCGGTAGATGACACCTCGCAAGGGAAGGGCGGCTGTTCCACAAGAATATCACCGGCATGCAGTTTTTTGTGCCCTAGTACCATATTGCAACATGGCGTATAAAGTCCAAATAAACTCACACTCGTGGTCAAAAGTTTTTAAGATATTCTTGCGGCGTAATTTGCGGCCGTTATGGTTGGTACTGACCACGCATTGATTGCGTTCATGAGAAGCGTGACCGGACACCGGAAAAGCCGTTCCAAAGCCACAGTACAGGGAAAGTGAAACTGCCTTCGCTGTCGTAGCTCGCTGTTGTAGCCATGTGCGATGTAGCAGTAATCGTCAGCATATCCTAGAAGCAAAGTAGTTGGAAAAGCCGCTCAGCATGAATTTCACCGCCATTGCAGGGAATGACCAGTAAATGCCATGCCTTAGCAGATACATGAGGAGGATGGTTGAAGACTTCTTGATTCAATCGTGTGCGCATGCGCCATGTGGAACGCCATCCCTAATTCGTGTTACTCGGATGGGAGTTCTCAGTTCCGAAAAGCTAGGTTGCGTGATCATCTTCACCGGACAACTCCTTCCGAGCGGCCGTCACTATCGTTCCAGATCCTTACGTATTCGTATCTGATATCTTGAGGCAGCACTGAAAACACGGCAACCCTGTTCCACGACGAGGCTGACGATTTAGATACACCACACCGCATGACAGCCTCAGCCGACTGCAGTGGCTGTCCTCCGTGGAAAACGCGTGACTGCCTTCGACAAGGGAAGGAAACAAAACCTATTACTGGCGATGGGTTGAGAAGCCATCGTCAAATCACGCATCCATGTGCACTGCTGGAAGGGTCGCACGAAGCTGACGGCGGTAGGGGGAGTCGACCTGGGGGGCTGCCATGCTGTTAGCTTGTCAATCATGGAGAAAAGCGACCGGAGACAAGAATTGAGGTTTGTGGGAGGATTCGTGACAGCGTCGTATTAGATTTGGCAGAGTGTGATGGCAATCAATGTTCGGTGGCAATGAAAAGTGGTGTCGAGGGCTGCGAGCTGCGGGAGCTTTCGAACCTTGGGAGTGTGATACCTACCCCGTTAGGCAATGTTGGAACCAACCTGGCCAGGCAATCTCCGTCCGGCGATATTCCCAGCGGCAGTGGATTCAGGCAGCTTTCGGGTCGCTTGCCGGCCGCGTTTTGGCTCTGCTTTGGTCGTAGAACGGTAATACATATACAGCCTCCGTTCGTGACGCTGGATGATTAGCGTGCTTCATAATAGATGAATGTGGCACTTTGACAGTGACATCAGACGAAACAATCTCATTATTTAAATGACAAATGCAGTGCAGGTAGGTAGTAGTCTGTCAGAATCAGAATGGCAAGGAGAGAAATGAACCTTAGATCGTCCGAAAAACGCCTCCTATCCTAATCATAAAAATATCTGTCGGCCTGGGAGTCGAAGTCGAGTAGCTGAAAGGGAGAGCGCACTGGGGTAAAGGGTCGTTGCCTGCAGAATTCCTGGTAGCCCTTTCAACTCCAAATGCACCATCATTAGCCCAACCTAAGCTCTAAAACGACCACACCGCCAAACGCCGAAGAAGCCGTTGTTGACAAAGTTCCGAGGTAGAAGTGACAGGTATGCGGTTGTCCGTTCCAGCCAATGAATTGCAGGTATGGAATCAGCCAGGTAGGACAACGCTACTTTCCGACACAATCCTGGCGGCATCGTACCAGCCTCTCGTGTATACATACATGATTGTATCTACTGGAAAAAGCTATCTGGCAGAGCGACCAATGCACCAAGAACACTGATACCGCCAACAACAGCACCGGCGAGGGCCGTGGCGGCAAATTGAAGCCTCTGCCTTTTCTTTGGTGGGTCCGCAGCGATCACGACGGCTTTGGATACGGACTGAAGCTCAGCGGAGTTGCTGTCATGAGCAGAGCTCATTACTTGCGAGACCATAGCCTCTTCAGTAATCACCTCGACATCCTTGCTTTCCAGGACTTCTGCTTTTCTCTTGAGGCTGTTCACAGATGTCGGCGTGGGAGGTTGTACCGCAACATCGTCAACGATCTCCGGAATCGTCATCCCCGTTTTAGTCTTCTGAGCTGCTTTGCACATTGTAGGAGTTGCAGCGCACGGCAAAGGCGGTGAACTTGGACACCTCATTGCTGGTGCAAAGCCCGATGTCAACTGCGGCGTCCCGGTCTTGATGAACAGTTGGTCAGACGTTGAAGACGAAGACGCTTGTTCGTTGGGTTTTTGGGTGAACATAGGCGAGCTGGTGTACATAGGCGACGAATTAGGATATGAATTACAGGAATAAACAGTCTCTAGGGGACTGGAAGGGTATATGTTGTCTCCTGTCATTTTGGTCGGAAAGCGTGTTGGATCCGTCGAAGGGTACGAGACAAGGTGGGTTAATTTTGGCTCACTCCACCACGATTCGTCTCTCAAGAAGGAATTGTATTCTGGCATGGAGTTCTCGCGCGGGCCTTCGCTACCCCAAGTAACATGCTTTGGAGCTGCAGGACGAGGTGGCGCAGGAAGATTATGCCAAGGCTGGTCAAATACGTCGGCGAAATCGATATGTCCCAAATCTACGTGTTTCATCTCGAATTCCTTGGGCGGTGTCAGCTTCGGTGTCCAAGATTCTGCCGGTGTTGCTTGTTTTGCATCACTCTTCTTCACTGAATGGAAACTATCTTTCATTTCAACAAGTCCAGACGCTGTTGTGGGCTCCTGCTCGCTGTCCATGATATTACGCAGAGACATCGGGATGCATGAGAGTCTGCCAGATGATGTTTTAGCTAGAGTTGTCGAGGAAATAGCTGCTTCCGAGGCGGACTCGGACGGTGTTGAAATCGTGTTTCCCATTGCGGTCATTGACAACTTCGGGAGAGATAGGTATTCCGGAGCGGCGTCTAGTTCGATCGTTTGGGACGAATTTATATCTAGTCGCCTTTGGCGTTCAGCATTCAGCATATCCATCATTTTCAAACGACGCAGCGTGTCTTCGTCCTCGTCGTCAGAAGTATCCCCGGAAAGCTCCTCTTCAAGGTCATCCGAGGCAACACTCCGGGCCCAGGCGGCATCGTCGTCATAGTCACTATCCTTGTCGCCGTCATTCCGGGCTTTCGACCCGTTTTGCGTGCCTGTTGTGGCAGCTAAATTCTCCCGCGCTTCGGCATTGCAGTGCGCCATGACATGCATGGACATAACCTCATCTTTAGGAATCTTTTCTGAGACTGTAGATTGTGGCTCGTCATCTTCGGAATTTTCATCAGCATCCTCGACATAAGGATGAAGCCTGCATGAACCTGAATCATTGTCTGATGCGCTGCGTAAATCGTGATCGGAAGCTGATTCAATATCATCCTCGCTGAAATCGACGATCGTATCATCGGGTACAGCTTGAGCGTCTTTGGCCTTGTTCTCGAGTTCGGCTGTATGAGCCGTTGCCTTCACTGTTTCTTTCAAAGCATCACTTTTCTTCTCTTCGGCATCGACATCGATCACAATCGTGCTGGTCGGCAGGGTGGTACCCTCGTTACCGTCGATTATGTTGAATGGGTTTGCCTGGCTCCCAAGACGAGCAAAGTGGGGAACAGGTTCCACAATACTGATCTCATCATCACTGTAGTCTTCTTCATCCTCATCCGAAGTTTCAGCTTCAGGGACTGAAAATGCTCGATAAGAGGTCTCTTCTTGTCGGGAAGGGTACACGGCTGGTTTCGATTCGAAGCGAAATTTCTTGGCGTAGAATGATTCTGCTTGTAGGATTGGGTTAGCTTTGAGAACGATAGAATCGTGATGGTACGGAAAAAGGGATACATGATGCTGATGCATGTGGAAATGAAACATACCATTATCCCTAACCACGTCATTACCGAACTGCAACAGATCACCATTCTTGAGCTGGTGGGTTTTCTTTGGTTCCATTCGAACTTTGTTCACCAAGGTACCATGCATGGAACCAGTATCTTGTAGGTATATGGTAGGGATGCCACAGCTGGTATTACACGAGATGAGAGCATGCTCGCGAGAAATGACCGGGCTATCGATATAAGCGTTGGTGGGAGTTGCGAAGAGGTTTTTGGCGATGCTCTTGGAAGAGCGGCCTACGTGCACCTTTGCGTTTGGTGCAAGTAGGATCTTCCGTTCGCTATACTCGTCGCGGCCGTCGATAGACCGAAGGGTCACCTCGATAGCAACTAGATTCGAGTAAGTGAGCTGTTGGCACGAAAGGGAGCCTGGCCTCTTACCTTCTGGCTGTGTCATGACTGCGAGCTTGATGCAAATGTCTAACGGTCTTCACGACCAGACTCCGAGGCGTGGCTAGGAGGTTGAGTTGTACTCGGTGAAGTGAAACCGGCCAAGGCTAGCTGCGGGGTTGTTGGGAGCTTCGACCAAGCTCAAGGAGGTCGACAAAAAGCCAGAACTGAAGGAAGAGTCGAAGACGGTGAATAATGCGCGAGAGAGACTGGAAAGCCGGACTGGTTTGTACGAAGGAAGGAGTGAAGGGATTATGAGAAGGCTGAAGTTACGTAGGTTCAGCACGGAGGGGTGCTGCCTGTCCTATGCTGACCTAATTGAAGGAGCGATAAGCTGTTATCTACTTATCACGTGACTGCAGATCCAATTCACCCATCTATCGATCATGGCGAGTCCTCTTTGCAACGATAAGGCATTTATGAGCTTTGAATCTTTCTGAAAGCAAGTATGTTAGATATCCAGAAAGCACTCCAGAATATCGAAGGATTATGTGAAAGGCGAAGTGCATTTGATATACGATCCAAACGTCCATCTTAGACTCCAATCACATTCATCTTCCCATGCTCCCACTCATGAGCGCCCTAATGCGTCATAGCATTCTTCCCCCTTGTCCTCTTGTGCAACCTTGCCAGGCCAGTTCTATTCATGGCGATCCTTATCTGCTTCCCCCAGATCATAAACACAATCAGCAGCAAATTGTTCGCCAACAGAAGCCCTCCGAAGATACCAGATATCATTACTTCGTAACCCCTATCCAGAATCCATTCCAGCAGATACAGTCCCATGCCGAAACTGATCGCCTGCTTTCCAAGATTCATTGCGATAAGCATTTCAGACGTATTAGAGCTGTACGAGTCGATGGCGTAGGCTAGTGTGAATGTGAAGTAGAAGTAGGAGCCCCATTGATCCATAGCAACAGCGAAGAAATAGGAAATCCATGGGAGGTCCTTCTGGGCAGCGAAGCCGTAGAGCACGATGCCTGCGGGAGCGATAAGCATAGCAGGAAGCATCGCTCCAAGACGCATTTCAGCCTCGCGGATGCCGTTGTTCTTGCGGGTGAAATATGCGGCAAGCCGGTCCGAGGAGCTGCTGAATGGGATTGCAAGGGCATAGCCAATGAACGAGGCTACCGTGATTAAGCCGGAATTGGTCTATCAAAATGTTAGTTTGTGGTGGATAGGTAGAAATATGATGCTGACCTGACTCCAATTGTATGGGGGTGCTGTTATCTTTATTGGAAAAGTGTAATTGAAAGCAAGCGCACCGAGTCCGATATATATTCCTAATGCAATTCGTTAGCGTTGTAGCTAGCAAGATAGTAGTATATCAGACCCGAATTTCCTTACCAAAGCTCGTAATCACCCACAGGACTTGTGGAACCAAAAAGTACGTGAAAGCTCGAGCCATCATCATGAAGAAATCAGAATCATGATCGATCTTGCTCCATGGTTTAAGGGTCTCGACGTATGATTTTCGAGGTGGTATTGATGAAGGCATATTCCATGTGACGGGTACTTCCTGATACTCCGCATCGGCTCCCTTCTCGGTTTCCACAGGAGGCATCGGGGCCAAGTTGGCAGCCTTTCGATCGTATGCTGTTTCCTCAACCACGAAAAAGGCGAAAATGAGCAAGGCCATTGCAAATGCGAATTCAACGTAAAAGAACAGACGCCACGAGTACCCTCCAGCAAGCATGTAGCCTGCATAGAGAGGACCAGTGGAACCGAAGCAAAGACAGACTGTAGTGACCTCAATTTATGCATCATCAAGGTGTCATGAACCTATATTGGAAAGTCTTACCAGTGTAATAGCCAATGCGTTTCCCTCGCTCGTGCAAGAAGAACACATCGTTTACAAGCTGCACCGGAAGAGCCTCGCAGACACCGGAACCGAAGCCATGAATCACGCGAGCTACCATTAAGCCGCTGAAGGTATTGGCTTGAGATGCTCCAATTAGGCCAGCCGCAAATAGGACCATGGAACCCAACATAACAGGCCGCCGTCCGAGCTTGAGATAGAGTGGTACAAGTATCAATGAGCCTAGAACTATGTAAGCTTAGTCAGGTGAGAAAGGATCTGCAAATTTACCAAAACCGAAGGCAAGATTGGGATAAGAGATTAGTCCAGATGCTTTAGTTGGCGTGATTTTGAATAATTCCGAGTATATCTCGATGTAGACAGAAGGACCGAGGAGAGCTGAGTTCCCCAAGAAAGAATACAGAGAACAAACGACTAAGATCAGATTCTTCTTGGACTTTGGCCACTACCCATGATATCAGCCTGCATCTCTGAACTCAAAGATGCCTTGACGCACCTGAAGTGGATCATTCGGATCCTCAGCGGGCACAGGGAACAAAGCTTGGCCGTAAGCTGTATCATCGCCCTCTGTTGTCGTATGGTCCGATTAGTCCTGAAGGAAAGCATAAGTAGCGATCACTGACCCGCAGCCTTCAAGTTCACAGTCCCAGGGAGGTCCTCTTCGTGTGCATGACTATTTTCGTTCGGATTAGCGAAATCTGTTTGAATGTTGGAAAGAAGCAGCCTACCTGTGAATTAGATGACGAGGGTGTGCAGGAGCCTCCATGGCGAAGGTAGGCTTCCTTTCTCGACAGCGTAATAGTTGGGGGTGGACAAAACGTTAGATTCAATAGAAGCTTTCTGAGGTAGAAGAGCAGCAGCGGCACGATAGCACCTTTGTAAGTATATTGCGACCGCGTCCCAGGCCAGGCACACAGACAATCCCGGGGCATGGTTCAGCAATTTATGCGGCACGTTTAAGCCCGGGATGGTCGAGATTGAGCGCTGACGGGTTGACGGCTCAATAGTGACCAAGCCATGCAGTCCGTCATAGCGCTCGTTTGTGGGGCATGGGAGTTGTGCATGCGGGGCCTGGTGCGCCCAGAGATCCTACCGTGGCACTGAAGGCGGGGAGGGTGTCCGAATAGCCCATTGGATGGGTTGTTGGGGATGACAAGAAGGAGGAGAATCCATAAATGACGATGATATTCAAGGCCAGTTATGACAGGCAACGCGCACCTCGGTATCCCGAAATTGGCTGCAGGAAAATATGGACCCGCGTACAAGTCGGCCGGGGTGCTTGGCTCGAAGAAGACTAGGAGTTACCGACTTGACCATACCGATAACCGGAGAAGCTTTGGAACGCAGAACATCGATTTCTGCAACGCCAACACATGAAAATGGCCTGGGAGAGAGCATGGGAGCAGCCGCTTGTCCATATGCCTTTCGTCCATCATTGATTGTTCTAACCCCTTCACACCCTGTCGTAATAGTGCAATACTGCAATACTGCAGTACATATCGCAATCTTACATGCTTAATCTACCTACCCAGGAATTCCTTCCACCTCATCCCTCCTCCGTCAACTCTAGTCCCAATATGTGCATATCGCTTAGCTATCGGGCGCTCTCAACACCGTTTCCGGTTTGAGCAGATACCAAGCCAGGTCCTCACTCCCATTCTGCTCCTTGTCCTTCACCTCCAAACCAGTCCATCCATTTCCAAGATATTGGAACGCATTACCGCCATGGTAATTGTACTCAAAATCTTCATATCTTGGCTCGCTAATGGCCTCGTAGTAATGAAGGCTTGAGCCTATGGCGAAGATGTCAGCACCGTCGTCGAATCCCAGCCCTGTTCGCAGTCATACCTGGCCATATACCGATCACTTTACCGTCCGCACGCCCGCCTTTGTACCATGACCGGCATCCTTCCGAGAACACCATCCTTTGCAGAAATTTCTGATGATGCACATTGAGCTGATGCGCTATGTCCTTCTTTACCTCAATGGATCTAGAATAGATTAATCTCTTTCAGCGATAAAGTAGGCCCTTTTCCGTGCTTACTTAATTCCCTGCCGTTGCATCTTGTTGATGAAGCTCAGCATATACTCAATCTGCTTTTCAATTACCGGTATCAGGGTACCATTCGATATGGGAGCGTTCGGTCCCAGAAACACTTTCACCGTTTAGCAGGACCCGAGTCGTTGATATAAATACACTCACTGAAGTAGTTCGGGAAGCCAGGAACCGCCATGGCTAGATAAGCTTCAATGTCGTTCGTATCCTTCCATAATTCCGAAAGGGCGACTCCCTGCCTCCCTACAAGCTGGAATCTAGGCCTATATGTGGTGTCGAAGCCAGTAGCGCAGACGATAGCATCCACTTGATGGAGCTTGCCATCTTGAGTAATGATACCATCAGAGATAACTCGCTCAATTTCTTCGCCGATGACGGTCACATTTTCCTTTACCAAAGATTCGAGGAAATTTTGTCCGGGTGTGAGTCGCCGACATCCTACGCCCCATTTTGGCGTCAACTTTTCCGATAGCTTCTCATCACCTCCCAGGCGCTTCTTCATCAGCTTTGCAAATTCCTGCACTTGATCAGATATTACGTATTCAAGAGATGGTAGCCTTACATACGACCAAGGCCCCTTTCTGCTTTTTACTGTCTCGGAGAAATGTCTCGAATGTGCGGTTCATGTCAGATTCGATCTGTTTTCTATACTTCAAGAACATCTCAGGGTCGTCTCTAAATTTCCGTTTCTCTTCATCGGAGTAGTAGAAATTCGTCGGTCCCTCACTAGACGGGTCCACGAAACCCTGGGAAGGTGCAATCCAGGTCGGCGATCGAATGAAAGAGTGCAAATGCTTAACAACTGGCGGTAGTTTGTCAGATGGAGAGATTTTGGGGGACGTTTGGCGATTTTACCTGGTTGAAGTTCAGGAACAATCTGGATGGCTGACGATCCAGACCCGATGACCGCCACCGTCTTCCCTGCGAAATCGTAGCCTCCTTTCCAACGCGCCGAGTGGCAGAGATGACCCCTAAAGCCGTCAAGGCCAGGAATGTTAGGCCATTTCCATGCATTCAATACACCGCACGCATTAATCAGGACATTGCAGACTTTCGATATGGTGTGCGTTTCCATGGATCCAGGTTCGGTAACCTCGAATTCCAGCTTCCACACACCACGCTCATCATCCCAAATTGCACTGACGAGCCTATGATGATAGTGGATATACCTCTCAACACCGTGCTTTTGAGCTACTGCTTTGAGGTAACTGTGGATCTCCGCCGATCCAACGTAGCTGAATCATCACAGTTAGGCTCTTGAAATGCTATATTGAAACGATAGGATCAAACTTACTATCTCGAATAGTCCGGATTTGGCTCAAATGTGTAAGCATATGCATGGGCCGGCACGTCACCTGTGCGAAAAATCAGTACCTAAGCTTTCGAACCTCAGTACAGCCGGGTAACAAGATCGTCCCTACATGCACACCCTGGATACCTATTCTCCAGCCACGTGCCACCAAGATCTCCATTCTTCTCAAAAATCTCAAAGTCGCAATTCGTCAAAGTTTCTTGCACCTTGATCGCGGTCCCGATGCCCGAGACACCTGCACCAATACACACAACGCTTACCCTCCCCTTCGTATTTAGTGGAGATTCTTTGATCGCATACTCGTCCACACTGAGCCCATTTGCCCTCAGATCGTGCACCTTATCTTCATAGTAGGACCTCATAACGCTAGTGCTGATGCAGGGTCTCGGTGAGATTGGCTGAGGATCGACAAATCACCTTGCTCCCTGTTATGGGAGACGCATAGGGCTTAAAACAAATCCAACAGCCAGGCAAAGCTTTCTCCGCTACGAGCGTTACCTTTTCTAGAATGAAGCGGCGACCCCACGATGTGGTGTCTCGCTTGGTCCACCACCCCGCCTAACCCCGCAACGCTACGGGGACATGGTGGAGCAGGCCCGAACGAGGCAAAATCGGCAGTTCAAAATGGAAAATACAGAGAACACGGCAAGTAACTCGTGCGTGACTACTGGAGTACTTGCATTGCTGCTAATTTCACCTAAAAGTGCCACCTACATAATCAAAGGAGTTCAAGGCCACGTGATAGGTACCATTGCAGATTACGCTACATCTCAACTACCGCCATAACTCAAACTATTATATTACTGCATACAAAAATTTATTCAAGGTAACACACTAAAGAGTATTCACTGTGAGAAGTCAGCGCCAGCGTTTGCGTAGTACACTACTAATTTACACCTTAACAGCAATCAATCGATTGCGATGGGAATTGGACTGCACGTCTCGTTCCGAAAACAGTTACATTAGATGGCAAGCCTTTCGCGGAATACGCCTCTTGATCAAGCCGGACGAGTTTATCTCCTTCAGCATTGGAAAGTCACTGAGAGATTTCGCCCAAATTCACGTCACGATCAAATTTTTAAGCTGAGATAGTTTTCAGACGTATTGTAGCAATTTCAACTGTACTCGGCATCTCAATCAGGTTTACAGGCATTCAAAACAACCCAATGGCGGTGTTGCTTCAACTACAAGCCACCAATCCATCCCACGAAAGTGCAACCTGCCAAGAAGCTACAGGAAACCTCAATTCACTCCCCATCGAGCTATTGCTATAAACCATCATGAATTTGATGAGAGCTTTGAACGACGGTCTCCAGCGCTTGAACTGTTTTATGTACCATCGACTCTCATGACTAAAAATAGTTCATCGATATCTCATTGGTCCGGTCGACGACTCCGTAGTGTTATGTCTTCAAGCCTTTACAGAATGTACTTCACCTGTTGTCACAGATCGATCAAGCGCTTTCAAAGTCCTTCACCCTCTCACGAAGACAGGATCTTGGAGAGAATGTCAAGGAGATTCGGTTCGACTGCATCATGCGCTACTTAGCTTTTAGGGAAATACACGCAAGGATTCTCGAGTTACAGGTCTCTGATAAATTAGAATGGACAGAGAGCCTATCTACTGAAGATTTTGTCGCCGAGGCCGAGCTGGCATTCATTTCTCCTTCAGGCTCTCAACTTCATTGACCTTCCTGTAGGCTGGTTCCTGGCCACTATCTGGTTGGAACCAGTCGTTAAAATCTGCCACTAGATCAGGTCCAGGTCACAAGTTCGAACATCTTCGCCGGATCTCGATGTATTTTGACGGGCGCATCAGTGATAGTTCGGGGTTGTTTCCACTTCCATCGCTGCGAGAACTGTACATTTGACTGTCCACGGAAGGAACAGTGGGGAATACTTGGCAATGCTCACGCAGATTAACAGCGAGGAAATCAGGGACGGCATGGAACTACCCGTCTCGCACGTCCTAAATGGTAGGGCTGTTCTTTTGCCATTGCGATTTCAGTGCGAATGTTGTGGTCCATGCTTTACAGTCATGCAAAGCGTAAAAAAAAATTTGGTTTCGAGATTCAAGAAAAGAATTCTTGCGGAAAATGCACTGAAGTGCAATGAAGCTAATACTCGATGGCTAAAAGCAATTGTCGAACCTCTCAGGGTGCACCACCAAAGCTTGGAAGCTCTTTATATGCAGACTACCCAAGACTTGTGGATCACCGACATTTCCTCACTTGGATCGATGTCAAACCTTGTAACTGCCTCTACTCCCTTTGACGCGTTCGACCTCACTATCAATGGCAATCTTTCCTCCACATCTCCACCACTTGGAACTTTCAGCAAATGAAGGGTTGAATGAGCCTGAGTATACAACCCTTAAATCATTCACACATGAGCTTCTGGTCTGCCCCGGAAACCTCCAGCGGATCAACTTAGATTGCATTGTTTATGATCACGGCAAGCTAAAGCGTGAGCGGCTAAAGCATCTCTACCAAACCCACGAGGTTCGTTCGATATGTGATACCAACGAAGGCTCAGATTATTGCAAGATCTTTCTACTTGGCGAGGATTGCAGGCCAATGCATTATATGACGACGCGAATCTCTGCGACCTGAGACCTCCTGGTTCCGCGCCATCTGCTAACTGTCTTAAATTCAAGATCCTCTAAAATCAGCGCTTATGGAACAAATACATTCGCTGGTTACCAGGCAATATTTCGATTGCTAGCCCATTGGCTATGTGTGCTCTAGTCTTCTGGGTGTGCTCAAATATGTCTACAACTGAAATTAGAAACAAGCTTTTCTTACGTCCATCTCTCATCGGCTATCCTGGAGGCGCGAGCGGAGTTTCATTCGATACAGGAAGCAGCCTCTTAGCCCCTAGACACGCACGAGTTCATAGTGGCTAAAGGTGACAGCACACTGTTGTACGAATTGAGACTTCGCACGTACTAGTAAAGCATCGAGTTATCTGACAAGAGTAAGTGGAGAATAATGGTGCGTTGCCATCACACTTGGTGACACTATTCTGATCAGCATCGCGGCGATTATATGATCATGCTTGGCATTCGGAGGGATTCGCAGAGTGCTTCGCTCCTTCAGATTAGTTTGGTAAAGATTAGATCCTAGCGCTCCCACTAAGCCTCGCCTTCTCAACGACAACCGTATAATAGCATTCCACCTTCGATAAATCCCTTTTCCCTTCATTATGTTCTTCCACCTTATCTGGTCCGGACAGACGAAGCCCTTCCGTAGCTTTATACTTAAGATGGGTCGTGATTCGAATGGTCTTGAATTGCAAGTCCATCGTCACATCCCCTGAGATCTATCAAGCACAGCTTCTCTTGAACTCTCTTGTACTACACAGCCATCCTTTGCCTATATCGAAGACTTCTCTCGATCTTGTCATTTAAGCGAATGGTCTTGGTAGCAGGCGGCACCTCCGGCTTAGGGTTTCATTGCGCCCGCACCATTGCGCGGCAACACCCCGAATATCTCATCGCGCTTGCATCGCGTACCGATCAATCTGCGGCCTCATCGATCAATAAGGCTCTCGGTCCAAACAACGTTGCCTTTCCTGCCCTAGATTTATCCAGTCTCCAAAATATCCGATCATTCGCCAAGAATTGGGAATCCAAAAGCTTCGCTCCCATGGAGATCTTCCTCCTCAACGCTGGATTACAATTCCCCAATGGTGTGCGGAAGACAGAAGATGGTATTGGATCGACTTTTGCAATCAACCATATCGGACATGCCCTTCTGTTCCATCTCCTCTTCGGCCAACTTTCAGATACGACCAGAGTCGTTATAACAGCGAGCGGAACACATGACCCAGCCCAAAAGACTGGACTCCCGGATGCAAAGTACACTACTGCTGAAGAACTAGCTCATCCAACTCTCGAGACTGCGAAGAACTCTGGACGACAACGTTACGCTACTAGTAAACTAGTCAATGTTATTTGGACGCATGCTCTTCAGGGGCGATTTGAGAAGCTCACTGATAAAAGCTTTACAGCCGCTGCATTCGATCCGGATTTGATGCCAGGCACTGGGCTCGCTCGGGAGGGGAGTTCGATTGAACAGTTCCTGTGGAATCGATTAATGCCCCGTGTCATCCCTCTAATGCGCCCCTTTATCAGCCCAAACATTCACCTCCCACAGGAGTCAGGTGAGAATCTTGCATGGCTCGCAGTGACTGCCGATGGTGACGATTTCAAAGGATCATACTATGAAGGAAGGAAGAGAATCAAATCAAGCGAGGAAAGCTACGATAAGGAGAAGCAAGAGGACCTCTGGAAGTGGACTGTGAAGAACGTTGCGCTAAACGAAGAGGAGAAGAATTGACCTGTAATTTGATTCTGGGCCGTCTTTTTACTTGCAATATCCAAAACCACTAAATGACGAACCTCCTTGTTTCCTTAGGCTTCTTGTCCAGAACGATTGCTTGATCCGTCAAGTTTCAAAGTTATCCTCATAAAAAGACACACATGTGAACTCATAGCAAAGATCATAGTGATCAAAAAGAAATTCTGGCCCGGGTAGTGTACGTGCCAATGTATATTCAGGCTATCGCGATTAATAGAGCGTCCCAATCGCATGTATTTGGTTGGGACTGAATCAAGGATGGCTAATATTCTATGTAGTCGAAGGGCCACGAATTGTTCCGATAGCGCGGGTTATGACGAGTCGAGAACGCCCGAATGGTCTCCACCGGCGACAGCGACTAGATTCCCATATTTTAACGTATTCACAGTTGCGGAAAACTGTTCGGATGAAGGCGACACGGTGAGAATCATTGCAGAATAGCTATCTATAGAGCCTCGGAAGTGCTCACGCAATACCAGAGTCAGCGGTGAAGAGCGAAAGGGGATCCGCGCTTGGTTCAAAGCTCGAGCGCGTATCACTTCTTTCAAAGCGAACAAATCTGCGTTAATTTGTCGGCTTTCCTGACGTTCCTGAGGAGTCTGAGTATTTCCAGTTCCCAGAGAGGCAGTGCTCTGGTTGAAGTACTCAGATCCTGCCAAATCCACGAAAACAAACTTTCCACCAAGGCATGGATGGTGGCTACATGTGAACACCTCCGTGGCGTAATCTTCCGCCATCTTCAAGTACATTTCAAACTCTTTCTTCTTCGCTTCTGCAGCGTCGATACGCCCTTGATCGATGACATAATCCGGATTGGGGATGTATTGACCTTCAGGGGTTCGGATAAAACCCCTCATATTTTCTTCTAGGTATACATCTGTGGCATGCTTTCCGACAGGTACTAGCTTTGACTGTCGATCGACGACAGAATCGCGCGCTTCGAGTAGTGCCTTATTCACCACTTCAAGCTCTAGCACGGCGTGGGTACGAGAGCTTTGATCGTGCACTGTAGATGAACCTGTTGCTCGAGATTTAAGGCCACTTTGTAGCTCAAAGCGTAGGTCATCAAAGGTCCAGCAAGGTTGGATGACGATCGGACGAACCCTCACCTCTCCATCTTCCAGTGTCTCGGTTTCCCCTCGGATATGTGTTTGTCCGTCGTAGCCTTCCCGAATGTAACATTCGCGACGTCCATTGAGCAGGTCCAAAGCATGCTTCTTCCGCAACTCATACAAACGGATCCCGATGCCCAATTTCCAACGAGCTTCTCCTTCATCGTTGGAAGACCAACCTGCATTGAGACCATCAAGCACCTGGAAAAGATCGCGAGCTGCAGCGAAGCACAGACCGAGTTTGTCATCGTCTTCATTACTGTAACCAATCATCGTATGCGTTTTGCCGCTTCCGGTGTGACCATATGCGAAGAAGTTGCATGTAGATCCATTTAGGACCTGGGACAATGTAGGTGCCACAACAGTCTCATATACATCTCTAGCATCAGCGTTGGCTTCAAATATCTTCGTGAAAGAGGCTGCGCTCTTCCATGTCTGACGACGATTTCGGTGTGACTGGGAGGCCACTGCTACCGCTACCGATACGTGCGAGTCCTCTTGCCGAATGTAGTCGCGTTCGATCTCAGTGAATGGTGGTTCGCTCGAAATTAGGGGCCGCCATCGGACATACACCTTGAACGAGTTTGGCTGGGATTCTTGACTGGACATTTCAGACCAAAGAATGCCGATGAAATAAGAAGACCTTGAAAGCGTGCTGACAGTTTAACAGATTTGACAGCAAGGCGAGAGAATTTGGAAAAGATGTAGCGATTAATCTTATGCGGTTGCCTATTTCTAAGCTTGGCGTCAATTCATACATTCAGTCTTGGCAGAAATTTGAACACAAAGAGTTACAGCCATGCAGTCGTTATACCGTCATTAGGTAACCAATTGTCCATGGACATGGTGAGTGATCAAAAGTCGTGGGGGTGGAAGACCTCCGTTTGGAAACCTTGGAAGTTAACTGTTACTGCTTAATAATTATCGTATCCTTCAAGTCTCAATTATTTTGTTTACATTTCTAAATTGTCAACGACTTTATTCATTGATGTATTTGTGACTTCATCCATAATTAAGTCCTATATTTGTATAAGTACAAATTTTTATTTATGGAAATTATATAAAATCTATAATAAGCAACTGCCGCTTTCTTTTTTAGGCAAGGTCGCTAGAATATTCTGCCCCCATTAATTTGAACCGCCCGCTAACTTCAATTCTCTTCCGTCTCACACGCCTTTTCCACCACCCAACCTTCCCGTGCAAAATAATCCTTACACCTCTACCTTTTGTTTCTAGCACCACCTATAGGCCAACGAGCTAGCTTCATTACTTGAGCCGCTGGAGCCGACCGAAGGACTCTCAAATCTCAACTGCCGCCCTGCTTCTCCGCTCAGTTGATCTTCAGAACGAAGCTACAAAAGAAATTAAAGGTGCTTGTACAATCGAATTTTCTCAGAACAATACGTGCACAGGCTTTGCATACCTAGGTACTTTCCAGCTAGGCTTGATGAGGGCAGCTTGCTTTAATGGCCTTAACAAAGTCCGAACGAACAATGCGCACGCCTAGCACCGCCGTTGATAGAGGTGGCTATACCCTAGAGCTATGGGCCATGACTTTTACGATCAACTGTTGAAATGGTATGAGGATGGATTACATGCTCCATCAGTATTCGCACGTCCTCGTCACGAGTTTACAAGCGACTCACGCGCACCCTACATAACCCTTGAATCAACCTTCTCCTCTTCTTCCATTAACCATTCAGTTCATCACAACGAAGATTCAGCCACAGAAGATGGTACACGATTTCTTCGCGGGACTACATCAACGTCTGGTGCTCACCGTTACCTATGACACGAGGCCGAGGGAAAAAGCCTTGTCAAATTTCTCGGTCCAGACTATGGCGTGTACAAATCAACAATTGGCATCATCGACACACAGATCACAGCTTCAAGGGTCCACATGGAGAAAAATTGGATTGAGCCATAACTACCTTATTCGCAAGTATTGTGTATGGCTTAGTTAACTTTTTTACACATAACGCCGGGAATGACGCGGTCTATACAGATACAGCTGCAGCTGCATTTGCATGCCTATCACAGCATCCTATCAGTACAGTCTTTTTGGAAAAATGCGCAACAAACCTGGACTCGGCTGCCATACGATCACTACAGTGCTAGTCAGATATTATAATTGGAATGCATAGGGTAGCTCAAATTGATGCTGGAGCCCGTTGATGACGTTAAAGATTCGAGTCAATATCTAGCGGGAGGCCGTGTCCTTCCGGCTTCGACTTATGATTTGGATTATCATAACCCCAATACTCATAATACTCATCAGCAGCTGGGAGCTGTTTAATGCCTGGCTTGTCTCCTTCGGGCATCTGCATGACCTTGACGTATTTGTCCATGTCAATTGTATTTGCCTTCCGCCACTCGGTGAACTTGTCGAAGTTGACGCACTTCTTATTGATAGACCTGACTCACACGGTAAGTAACTTGTCCTATTGTCTAAACAAAAAATACGGCTGACGTACATGTCTGGAAAGGGGTACTCCTGTGTCTCAACCCAGTGTAACGGAATGAGATCCAAGTTCCCGCTACATTGTATCCCCTGTAGCAAGATATCGATACAATGATTAATGTGTATCTCGCGCTGCTTGATCGTGTAAACCCTGGCCATGCTTTTATTGTCTGGCCGCCGCATTTCTCATTAACGATCAAGATCCTCCGGAGCTCGAGGGGCAAGTTACTCACAGTATTCCCCATACACGATGTGCCGCAAGGAGTTCAGGCAATGGATCTGATGGTATACGTCGAAGATGGCAGCGTGTGCATCGTCGCCCAAGCCCCAAACATCGTTTTCCAGCTTGGCCACTGTCGTAGGGTCCTTGCCCATCTTGATAATTTCGTCGCGAGTGACCGGGAAGACACGCGTCAGCTCCCACTCGTCCCAGATGTCGTCAGCCTTGGGGTTGGGCTGCTGCCGCGCGATGGAACCACCATCTTTCGGCGGGTAAAAAGTCCCGTCGATCTTCTTGATTGTCGGTTCGAGATCAAATCTGTCGTGGACAGGGCTGTAGAAGGACACCCGGCGATAGTCGGCGTTCAGTACTATATGGTGATTGTAGAGCCATGTTGCAAACAGCGTGGATGAGAGGAGCAGGACGCATGCGTTCAGGACCGTCAGGACCACCAAGATCCTCCAACTTGCTTTCACTCCATTTTCACCATTAGTCTGAGCGCTATTCAGAAAGCCCTTTGTCTCGTCTTCGTCTTCGTCTGGTTCAGGTGAGGAATCACGGTTCATGAATGATGCCGCTGGCTTGTATTCAAACTTCTGCGGAAAACTCATCATGAAACGTGAGGAACAGAAGAAGACGATAGTCTTAGTAACGACGTAACTTGGTACATTTATCGGCCTATGGACTACTTCATCACAGAATTGCTCGTTGGCGTTGACGTCACTCTATTGGTAGGAATCTGGTGCTCACCGATCAGGCCTCCATCGACTCAAGCTTTGATAGATAATGACTGTGTTGAATTAGGTAGGTGACTTGATAGAGTGCCGAGTCTCTGACAGAATGCTGACAGAGCGCCATTTCAAGCGTACCCTTCGTGGAAGGTAGTATCACTACTGTATGTCCAGGAAACTCAATCACCCAATCGAAAGAGGCCTTAGTTGGGGCGAGTACCTCCTGCCTAATTCGGCATAGTTATTCCCCCTTGTAGTACTTACGTGACTCGGGATAGGTTCAAGATCAGGATCAAATCCTCAAGGAGACCTGCTAGGCACCTGTTTTGGCTCCGGTTAGAAAAAGCCCCTAATGCTAACGATACTCGCGGTTATGTCTTCATAAAGGGCTCACATTCCTCCCAGTCCATTCAGTCACAACACTCACCTTATCATATAACCAATCTGTAATATCTAAACCAAACAAGATGCGTCTCACCAGCATTGCCTTCAGCGTCACGGCGCTTCTCTCTGTCTTTGTAGCCGCCGCCCCTACCTCCAACAACGAGGTCGCCAAGCGTATGCCAACCCCCGAAGAGTTTGATGCTATGGCCCCTGAGCAGAAGCGCAAAGTCTACACGGCCTGGTACCGCGCTACCAACATCATCGGCGCCTCAGATGATGACTAAGCAAGTTCATGTGTGAGTCCTAACCTGGAACTATCACACGGCTGGTGGGTGTATTTACATATTGATAGATGATCAATCTTAGTGTGACTGCGCGTTGCTGCCTTTCGAAGTATTTATCAAGGCAAAGAACTGTTGCCTAAGGCTGGTGCAAAGTCCTAGTGCTGACACGCTTCGCTACGGCCTCTACTCTATAGCAATTCATCTCTAGTTATATCGTTAAACACTTGTACCTGTTTCTAGCTGCATGCCGGTTATGTACTGTGCCTGATTCTAGCCTCTGTGCCGCGGGCCGCCGCGGCTGCGTGGTGTACTAATGGCTACGTGCTAGACAGCATGCTGTATCGTTGGCTACATGTGAGGTTCACGTGCGATCTGATTCAGCAGTGAGGCGCAGGTGGGAAGAGGCATAGTATGATTGATGTCAAGCTATAGCCTAGGTCCGAATACAAGATTTAGCACGAAGAGAGTGAAAGAGAGACAATAACGAGCAAAGTTCTAATAGGGAGCATTTCAGTATCAAGCTCTCGAGTAACGACCCGCACACTGCACAAGACCACTTCAACATTAGGTCCCCGGTATACGGCGGCATTTTGGACTACATCGCATCCCCTCTCTCGAGATGTCCCTGCTAGACCGCATTATTCCGAGGCTGCTACTACTTAAATGATTTTCCTGGGAACTTGCAGTCCAATGTCGGAACATAATACGGTAGAACCACTCTTGGTGGGTTGAGCGGCAACTCACTACCGTCGCCGTGAGCAGCTGAACGGTATCTGTTTTCGTTCGTTCGGGCCGCGCAGTTTTGGGGACGGCTTTCTACGCCATGATGACTCTGGCTTCCCGAGTTTTCGTACTTAGGGCGAATAACTTACATCTCCGAATAGTCGCCTCCAGACTAGCCTAGACACAATCGGTAGTATTGTGTGAGAGGAGGTGAGAAGAGGCAGGAAGATGATTGCTTTCACGAGGGACTTTGTATGAGTCGGAACGGCGAGCAGAGGCCGAGCGGCGCGCGACGGGAGTGCGCAGAGAGTCAGGAATTAACAACAGACTGCAGGTTGATCTTGCAACTAGCACCTCTTTCGAGAATCCCATTGCTGAAGTCTGAAATCCGGACCACTTTTGAGGAGGCTCTCTTTGAAACGTACCTTCTGAGGCTGTCTAGTGGTGCAGCGTTACTTCCACCCGGTGCGCGTTGAGTTAACGTTGACTCAAAGACCTAGAGATCATGTTCAACTTATCAATTCTTTTTGTCGTCGACGGTCACAATAGCGTACTGGAACTAAAGAAATAAAACTATTGGTAGAGCAGTTCGGCAAATCAGCGAAAACTTACAGAAAAGTCTACTATCTTTATACAAACAGGCGTCGCTTTTCTTAAAATTATAATTTTGCTATTCTGTTATAATTTAATGCATTTGCATAAAGTTTGGTTGGTGTTAAGGTTGGTAGATTGATTGTTCAGCCCCTGACTATATACATGTACTCGGTAACTGAAGCGGAACAATGATAATCCGATGTGCCAAGCCTTAGATTCGAGCTACCCGTCCCTGCGAGTTCGTCTTGCCGACTCAGTACAACTCGTAGCTATCAAAGCCACCCTTTTATACCCGTCGCTTTATAACTAATCGTCCTATACAAGTTCAACATCACCAAGCAAACTTTAATAACCTCCCTGAATTCCAAGGAGTCATGGCCAACTCCGATTCCATTCGTGGTAACATCACCATAACCCCCTAGTTACTGTTAAACTTTGGCAATATAAATGAGGTCATCAAGGATTAGTATTCACGGTTCACCGCCATAAATATTTCCCATGGTGGGATCTGCGAACAATTAGTGCACATCGTACAACTTGTACGGTCACTAATGTGTACAACAACCTATCCACACGGTCCACGCCTTCATAGGTCTTTCGAGATTCTTCGGATATGCGAATTTCAAATTTACCATGTTCGGAATGAGCCACCGTCGACCTCGCACGCTCTTCCCAGAGTAGTCAAGCTTCTCTTAACTTTCCATCCTAGTATTGTCCGCTATTGACAACTAGCCGTCTTGGCTATAACTGCCGTGCAATTAAGTGAAAGGAGGCTGCTAGACCTCGATTGCAATTGTGTAACCACCTATAGTAACCTCTTCAGGCAGGACTCGAATCGAGTTAATTTGCCAAGGGGTAAGCTCTTAGGTGAGGTACCCATATTGCTTAGCTTCATCTCTCTACTCTAGCGCAGAATCGGAACCAGCAAATGATTGCTAACCCAACTAGTTGTAGAGCAGGGACAGCTTTCAGAGGATCGTTGATGAACTTCTCAAGAGGGAAACATCACGATTCCAATCGTGGTGAAGTACGCTTCTCTATCACCTAATCATGCAAGGGTAAATCACGAACAGATTGTTAGTGTTTTGTCTATACACCGCTATGAATGCAGGGAAACCTTACTTGTAATTGGGTGCAAGGAATCTGTACATGCTCCACCGTTGTACGATAGTTGGAGGGAAAGCAGTATCTCGGTGGATCTATCAGAATGTTACATTGAGGAACAAGGCAACACGAGTGCAAAGTCTACAGGATGTAAGTTTATTTCATACAGTACTCCCATTTTCAATTCTTGTCTCTGTATCTTCGTGGCGCAAGAATCATTATATTTTCGTCTCAAAAGAAACATATCACAATCCGTCTGTCCATTATAATCGTATTTGGCCTTGCCATGGCCGCCACTGCCCCTGGGACTCGGAGAGCGCAGTATCTCGAGCTGGGGAGAGCTGTGATATATTCTGAGCGCCCATTTGGCTCGCGGCCTGCCTGATTCAGGCAAGAAGGGCGTTCTCCTCATGAACAGAATTGGCCCCTCATCGTCGGAGCTATACGTAGCGGATGCCGATGGTAGAAATGAGCGCAAGCTATTGCCCGACTCGCGGTTCGAGTACCATGCATCCTCCTCCCCGGGCGGACAATGGATCACTTTCACCAGTGAGCGCAACGGAGACGGCAACTAGGATCTCTACCGCAGCCGCCCAGACGGTTCCGGGCTTGAAAAGCTGGTGGCTACACCTTCGGTGGAGGATGCGATGACATTGTCCCCGGACGGGAGCAAGGCCGCCTTTATATCCACAGCCAACGGGTACAAGGCTAACATTTGAGTTGATGGACCTCGAGACGGGTAGCCAGTACAACCTGACGAACACCAACACTGTCGCTGGCAATCCCAGCAGTCCGGACGGCTATTTGCGTCCAAGTTGGCCTCCCGATGGGGAGTGGATTGCCTTCGCCTCGGACCGCAACACGGCATGGCGCAGGCACGGTAACGAAACCGGCTAGGAGTATACCCAAGAACTGTCCGTCTACGTTATACGGCCCGACGGGACTGGCTTTCGCAAGCTTGCGATGAAAGCGGGCAACTGTCTCGGCAGGCCCAAAAGGTCGCCAACGGCAAGCGAGTCATCTACTACGAGATCACGACCGAGAACACGTGGGGCGCGCACCGGCCCGAAGATACTGACATCGTTAGCTCGCAGATCGTGTCGGTTGACTTCGCCACTGGGCTTAACCGCATTGAGCATACTTCAGGTTCGGGGCTGAAGGTGTTTCCGCAATATGTGTCGAAGGAAGAGATTGGCTTCCTCGTTAAGGGTGGGACGGATGAGGGACTCAGTGACACCTACTACACCTCCGGCCGTGCCGCAGTGAAGGGCCCGATGCGCTCGCCAGGGTGGTCACCGGATGGAGAAGGTAGGCTTCACAGCGCGCCCTATGGAAAAGTGGCTCTACAGGCTGGGATAACGGCTGGGAATATCGTTTCGCCAACGTTTTCCCACAAATGTCGCGACAGGGCCGGTTGGTCATGACGCAGAAGCAGCTCGGCAACTCATTCGTTCCGACTATGGATCCCGGCGGCCTGGACGAGAAACTGCTGTTTGACGTTCTCTCCACTGGCCAGCTCAATGCCACTCTAGTAAGCGTGGGTTTGGCCGGTGCATTCCAGCCTTCATGGTCACCAGATGGAGAATGGATCGCTTTCGGCTTGGGAGCATGGTTTCACGCGCGCGCAACGAGTAAGGCGAGGGTCATGAGGGCCAAGTCAGATGGTTCGTACTATGGGGTGCTCACGGACGGCACCGCGCACTCAGGCTTCCCCAGCTACTCTCACGATGGCCGTCTATCGCAAGTGGGGCATCCGCTTCAGCCTGCGCATCATGGACTTCAACGACAAGAGCGTCCGCTTCCTAACTAACGCGACTGACAACCTCCCCTTCTGGTCGCCGGATGATCGTCTTCACCCGGAAGATGAATGCGAACAATTTCGACGTGTGTACTATTCGCCCGGACGGGACTGACCTGAGGGTTCTCACCACAAGCGCAGCTAATAACGCGCATGCCGTATGGACCGCCGATGGTCGCATCCTGTACTCCAGCAGTATGTGTGGCTTCCGCGATGAGGCCGCCATCTACGGCGACACGTTACAGCCCTACGGTCGGATCGTCGCTATGAACGCCGATGGTTCGGACAAGCGCATGCTTACGGATAGCATGTGGGAGGCTTCAATGCCCCTATACGTCCCAAATAAGTGTTTCTATTGAAACTAAGCCCTATGAAACTGTAAGAACTTGGAAACAGGTTACATTTAGAAAGTATAGAAGTTAAAGTATAAAGAAGAAGAGAAAAAGTATAAAGAAAGAAAAACTTTATATAACTATTTTAGAAAGTAAAAATAACTAAATAAAATACTTAATTATTAAGTTATATAATT